>WJSG01024270.1:0-11306 GCA_016618145.1 Sanghuangporus lonicericola | reverse complement strand
GCTTCGCATTCAAACATTATATGGGTCATAGATTCCAGCTCGTGGCACACTGCACACACCGCACGCTGCTTCAGTTCGGCGGACATGTTCGGTCGTAACCAGTGCGTCCCCAACATGTATCCATCATGAACCGCCATCCAGATGAACTGTGCTGCTTGTCTTGAGACGTGCCGATGGCGGAAGGATTTCCATATCGCGGTGTCATGCATTTCGACATTGAAGGCCGCGCGTATCCCGCTGGATATTCGGTCCATGTTCGCGACTGCCCTCGGTCTGGGGTCGGTCTTCTCGTCTCGGCGTGCTCTAATCGCGCGGTAGGCTAGTTTCTGAGTCATAACTTGGAGCTTCGCTCCAGTTACTCTGAATTGTGGCGGGATTGAGAGGTCGAGCAGGTCCCCCATTGGTTTATCCGCTCCTTCCGCCGCGAGCCGGTCAGCAGCTTCGTTTCCCGGGTGTCCGTTATGACCTTTGACCCACCTGAAGAGAGTATGGGCTCTCCTCATCCGGAGGTTCGCTACGATCGCCTGCGTTAGGGTGGGGTTCCTCTGGAGAATATAGCCTGAGTCTTCGTGACGTTGCTTCCACCTGGACAGCGCGTCCATGGTCGTCTGCGAGTCCGTGATCTGGGTGACTCGGGTGCGGCTCGGGGGTGTCGTCGTGGCGAGGAGTGCAGCGACAGCCTCGCCAGTTTGATTGGATTGCTCGATCCAGGCTGGGAGGCGGAAGCTTTTGCTCATAGCTGGGTCACCTTCGACGTAAATTCCAGCACCCGCTCGAGCGTTCCGTTGTCCGTTGTGCGTACAGGAGCCGTCTGTGGCTATTGTCATCTGGGNCACCCGCTCGAGCGTTCCGTTGTCCGTTGTGCGTACAGGAGCCGTCTGTGGCTATTGTCATCTGGGAGCCGTCTTCTTCTAGTTCCATTGCTGGGGTTTCGTTTGACGTCGGGTCCGGTCCGGTGAAAATACGGAAGGCATGGCTTATGTTGCCATGCGTGGTGACACGCCGGTCGAAGGGTCGTAGATCTTTGCTAAGTTCCTCCCGTTCCAGATCGTGCATCGTCTTGCGTTCGTAGTCGTCTGGTTGCCTCCGTCTGGGGTTCCATTTACTGGGGAGGGTGTCAAGCATGTCACTGGCTCGTGAGCTGCAGCCGTGCGGGTTCGCGCAGTTGGTGCTCGCCTTGGTATGCGTGCAGCCCGTACACTTGCATGAGATCTTCGGCGTATGCATAGGGTCCCTGATGAGGCGAGCGAGTCGCATAAAGTCGCCTACCGTTCTCGCCTTGTGCCGGTTCTGGATGCACGTAAGAAGTTTAGAGGGGACCGATAGGCGGCCGAGTCGTATTCGGTCTGCGTGCGCGTGGTCCCACATCGGCATGTCCTCCAGAATCTTCTTGGAGAAAGCAAGGCCCTCGAGCCGGACGCCGTACTTCCGTGCGACTGCCATCATGCCATTAAGTTCGTCCGGCAGCCCGTAGACCTTTGGCTTCCATTTCTGTAGGAAGGGGTTGATTCGCAGGTTGACGTCCTTAAGCTTGCAGGCTTTGGGGACGTGCGAGGCTAGTAGGTCGTCAGCTAGGTGCGCCCAGATGGGGCGTTCCTCGCTAAGATCTAGGTAGGTCTTCAACCACATCACGTCGATGGCTTCACGCCTCGCATCCAGGTCGAGCATTCCCAGTCCTCCCAGCTCGACTGGCAGACATAGATGGTCCATTCCTACTGGCGTGTTGTGTCGGTCGTCCCAGATGTAGTTTCGGATGATTTTGGTGAGTCGTTTGATTATATCGTCGGGCATTCGTTGAACTGTTGTCAAGAACTGTGTCATTCCGCCGACTATCATCTGGACCACGTGCTTTTTGCCCTGGAGTGTCGCGTGGCCGTTCCGCCACCTGGCTATAGCATGCATCAAGGGCTTCTTCATTGCGACTATCTTGGTAAGGACTAGTGTCCAGATATCGACTTGCGTCACACCGTTCCCGAAGAAGGCTCCGAGGATTCTTACAGCTTCGCCATCCTGGGCGACGTGGACACCCTGAGGATAGTTCTTCCATGCGCCCGTTCTGCAGTACGTCTCCGCCATCTCCTCTCGGTATTCAGGGTTCCCCAGCGGGATTATTTCAGTCTTGGCCATGTTGAAGCGTGCTTTGGCTGCAGAGCACCATGTGTCGAGTACGGACTGCAGGGTGCTAAAGTCATCTCGTTCGGAGAGATACGCCGTCGTATCGTCCGCGAATAAGACCGCCTTAAGCACTTCCTCGCATCTGGGGATCTGGAAGCCTTCAAGGGGGGACTTCCTGATCATCGCTGACAGGGGTTCTATGGCAAGGTCAAAGAGCAAGCAGGACAGTGGGTCGCCCTGTCGCACTCCCCTTAGGATCCGGTATGGTCGGCTGAGGATACCGTTGATCATTACTGAAGTCACTGCGTTCTTGTACAGGGTCTGTACTAGAGATATGAAGGTCTCTGGGATCCGAAACTTCCTCAGTACTCGCCACAGATAGTCGTGAGCGATTTTATCGTATGCCTTTTCTTGGTCGAGAGCGACAATGGCCCCGTTTACCTCCTTTTCCTCCGTCCAGCTCATCATTAGCCGGGCCAGTTGCGTATGGTCTTGGATCCTTCGTCCGGGGACGAAGCCTGCTTGTGCCCGGTGGATGAGCTCGGGGGCAACCTTCGCCAGTCGGACAGCAAGGGCTTTGCTAAGGAGTTTGTAGTCTGTATTGAGGAGAGTTATGGGGCGGTAGTTGACGACTCTTGTTCGTTCTCCCTTTT
Organism: Sanghuangporus lonicericola; assembly: GCA_016618145.1. Classification (NCBI taxonomy): domain Eukaryota; kingdom Fungi; phylum Basidiomycota; class Agaricomycetes; order Hymenochaetales; family Hymenochaetaceae; genus Sanghuangporus; species Sanghuangporus lonicericola. Next base: position 8,538 of record WJSG01024270.1, on the reverse strand, counting down.
CTTTATAGATCGGGGCCATCCAGCCTTGTGCAAAGAGGGTTTTTGCGTGGGCGCCATGTATTCTGATGTCCTCGAAGGCTGCCGTGATTAGCCGTACTACGTCGAAGCGCGGCCGGTCCGGGAAACGGGAGTCTTCAATGTTTCGTGCATGCAGTGACTTCCAGACTTCGAAAGGGATGCCGTCCAGACCCGGGGCAGTCCCGTTCTTCGCGTAGCGTAATGAGAGCTCGCATTCTTCGTAGGATATTGAGTCTTCGAGGGCCGTCGCCTGCTCTACTGATACTTCCTTGTCTAGGCTGCCAAGGGCTGTCTCGATATCCTGGGCTCTTGCATGGGCTGGTTTCGAGCCTGCCTCGTCCTTTTGGACATTGATATGGTGCGTTCGCGCCATATCAGCCATTCGTACTGAGTCCGTCTCGTAGAGTTTTTCGCCTGACACGCCCGTCACTCCCTCGCGTTCAAAGGATGGGATGATATCGCGTGGGGCACATTCTCGGTGGAGTTTAGACCAATACTTCGTCGGGCGGTCCCCGTAGAGTCGGTGCGTGGCGCGAGAATTCTGTTGTTGCTGTTTGAAGCGTCTCAATTTGAGCTCGCGAATTTGCTTAGTTAGCTTGGCCGCCTCCTCGATGCGGACTTGCTCCGATAAGGTACGGTCGGCTTTGGTTTTCTTGAGGGTTCGTTCCGCCTCGTGGATGTCCCGGAGCAGTCTCGGTATGACTGCCTGTTCGCGGGAGCGCGCCAGCTTCATCATGTCAGACTTGAAGCCGTGCAGTATCAGCTGTGCGTTCATCCCCTCCGTTCGGTGGTTAGTTGTCTGGAGCTGGTCGAGGGCTGCCATTGCGCGCAGCCCCCTCTCCCTGATACACTTAGTTAGCTTCCTGTCCTTGAGCAGCGTGAGGGGGAAGAGTGGGCGGCCCGGTCCCACTACTGGCGCATTTTCCGCTGTGAGCTGGACGGATATTAAGCTGTGGTCAGTCTTGACACCAGCTTCGCATATTTGCCATTCTCTAGCTCCTTCGAAAATCGTAGGGGTTACATAGATTCGGTCCAGGCGTGAAAATACAGCGTTTGGTCCAGAGCCACGGTGGAAAGTGTAATCTCTGCTAGTCGGGTTCGTCATTCTCCAGCCGTCTGCCAGCATCATTCCAAGGCTAATTTTGAGATCGTCTAGGGCCGCAACGGACTGGTCATGACTGCTAGCTATCGGGAGACGGTCAATAGCGTCTTCGACTGTGTTGAAGTCTCCTGCCATCAGGTGGGGGCGCGCACATCCGGGGTGAGTTTCGTAGTACTCGCGTACTTCATCGAAGAAGAGCTTGCGCTCTTCTGGGCCGTTCGAGGTGGGGGCGTATATGCACAGGATGCTCCTCTTGTCCCCTCCTAGGCATGACACCGTTACTTGTAGAGCTCTACCCGGTACTATCACCGTTGCGTTCGCGTCCGACGTGTCTAGGTATCTTCGGTTCAGTACAATCGCCACTCCCTCGCGTTGGGTCGGTGCATCAGGGTTCGCAGTATGGAAGATTTTGATCTTGCTTGCGAACATCTTATGTAGCCCCGCAGTTCTTTCGTTCGTGAGGTGGGTCTCCTGCATTAGGAGGATGCCGATGCGCTTCTCAGACATCAGTCGATACACACGGCCCCACTTGTTGTCGTCGTGGTCACGTAGTAGGTTTCCGTAGCCGTTGATGTTGAGCGACGCTACGTGCATCGCAGTCTTCCGTAGATTGTCGTCCATGCGTCTCGTACCTTGCTGGTTCGCATTTGCTGTCATGTTCGCTCTCTCCGGGGCACTGGGTCCCCTTGTATCCTCGTCTTGATCGTGCCGCAGTTCTCCTCTCGCAGCTCGAGCAGGTGCTATGCCTCCGTTCTCGTCGTGGGGATCGTCGGGCGAGGGGCGGGCATTTTCGCCTTCTCGTCCTCCTCCCTCGGCGAGGCTCGTGGTCCCGTTACCGAAATATACGTCCGTGTGTGTGTGGTTATTGTGTGGTTGGTTCGCAGCTGCATCGTCAGCCGGGGCACAGCTATTCCCCCGGCTCTATACGGTGAGTCCCTCCGTCTCGGGTAGCGATGTCTGGTTTGGTGCATAGCCCACTCCTTCCAGACTTTAGCTTTCGCTGGGTCCGCTATCATCTAAATAGACTAACCCTCCGCGCACCAGGAGCTTCCCTGCACCCCGTAGGGTCAGTATATTGGGCTCCTGGCCGACTCTGCGTGTTTCAGGTTTCCGGTGCGCATGGCTACAATACGCGCCTTCCGCCTGGCAGTCTACGTGGCCCAGTTGTCACACTGGCGTAGTACCATGCCGGTGCCGTTTACTCTCCGTCTCTCCATTCGTCGTTCATCGTGCCAAGAAGATGTATTAGTTTCCGTCCAGTCGTAGCTATGCTGAGATGATCGTTCGTGGTATTAGGGAATACGTTCGGGTGAGTTCCGTCGTGTATTTCGTGATTCTACAATCGTATCAGGTCATAGGGCGTCACTGTTCTCGTGCAATCTCGTTCTTAAATTGTGGCGTGTCTGGCCGCGATACGGCGCGTTCCTCAGTAGCGTCTGCGTCCGTTCCCGTTGCCGCTACCGTTTCCCCGCCTAGACCCTCCCTGCCTCCTCGACGGGTCGTGGTTTTCGCGGTCGCTGCGGTCCCCGCGGTCGTAGCGGTCTTGCCGTCTCGAGCGATCGTTGCGGTCGTGCCGTCGCTGCACCGGGGTTTCTCGTTGGGATCGTTCCCCGTTGCCGTTCCGGCGGTCGCGATCGTTCCTTCTGCGGTCGGAAGCTTGGCCGCCGTTACGCCATATCGATGTGCTTGTGTGGGGTCCGTGCAGGCCCGCGCGGTTCCGACGTTCGCCAAAGACACCCTCTCCAGCCTCCGGGCCGTTCCATCCTTGGGTTCTGGGGAAGGGGCACAGGTGCGTTAGATGCGCCACGCTCGTGCATCCCGCGCACTGAGAGACGTGGCGTACACGCCCTGTGCCAATCGCAAAGCTTCGATAGCGCCGCGAGCGCAGCGCCGCAACCCATCGTCTCCAGTCTCGGAGGTTGCGAGTCGGCGATCTCATGAATACGCTAGCCAGATGGGTACCGTTACTCAGCTGCATCGTCTCGACGCGTAGCGAGCCGAGTAGCTCTGCCATCGCCCTCCTCATTGAGCGTCCCTCGTAGGCTGGGTTCGTGGACAGCATCTCCAGAATCCACTGTTGCATGTCGTCTTCCATCAGCGCGCGCAAGACTGCGGCGCGGATCTTGTCTGCGTTCCCTTCAAGATAGCCCTCCAGCGTGAACAACCAGGTCTGCATGGTTGCCGACCTGGGAAAGGTCGCGAACGAGATTGTCGGGAAGGACCAGAAGCCTCGTGTGATTGCGTGTGCTGTCGCTCTCGGGGAGAGTCCTCGAATTACCCATATCGAGGGGAGGGATCGCGATCTCGGTGCGGTCGACTCTTCCGGCTCCGGCGGGACAACATCGAAGTCCCTCTCCCCCGAGAGCTGTTCGAAGGCTCGTCGGAGAGTTTCCGCGATGCGACCATTCAGGACGTCGTCTTCCGTGAAGCGGTAGTTGTATACTTGCACGAAGACGTCCGTGTTTGGCGCGTCACTCCAAATCTCCCGCATCCAATCGACTGCCATCCCGCGCAGCGCAGATTCCGGGTCGTCTCTGTGGATGATTGGGAAGCCATCCTCGGGGACGGGAGTCGGGGCTACGTTCTCCAGTGGTGCCTGTTCCCGTAGTGCGGTTGGCAGGAGTTCGCCGTCTTCTGGGTTCCATCCGTTCTCGTCCTCGCACCCGACATTCCACTCCTGTGCTCCAGCGTCCTCATCCTCGCTTCGCACATCGCGATAAGCGTACTCTTCCTCCTGCGCGTCCCGTGCGTCTCGCGTGGTGTCATTCGGTGGGACTGTGCGTTGCGTTCTGATGTTACGCGGCGGCGGGGGTGAGAGATACTCAGTATGGACGCCTCTTGCAGCTCGTGATGCAACGTGTTCGGCGGCCCGTGTATTCGGAAGCGGGAAGAAGTCTGAACGTGGTTGTGAGATAGCAGCGCGGGAGTGTCGCCTTGGGTGTTGCTCCTCACCCGAGCCTCGCTCGTTTGGCGTGCGGTAGCCTGCCCAGTCGCTCCGTCCACGTATCGCAGATGTTGCGTACTCGTCTCCCGGCTGCTCACGCGAGGGGTGTTCGTCCCGCGTATGGTAGCGGTTCGTGCGCGCAGACGGGCTCGGGCGATACATCTGCGGATCGTGTGAGGGACCTGCTCCTCCTGCTCGTTCCCGTTGGAAGGGCCCCTGCTGCATCCAGCCATCGGTGCGGCCGAGCAGCGTCTGCCTGAGACTGCGCCGCCTTGCCTCGAGGTCCTCGGCCTCGTCCCAGCCGTCCTCCGGCGTGTCTCGCCGCCCGTCCTCGTGTTCGTCTTGGGAGAGGTCGGCGGACGTCGCTCGCGCCTTTCCCTTGCCTTTCTTGGGCTGTTCGGGCGATGACGGTCGGCATCGGCCTTCGGCATCGATCACCATCTGGCTCTGGTCATCGTGTTGGCTCTCCTCGGTCTCCTCGACGTCCCGCCGCGTGCCAGCATCGTCGGGCCGTGAAGGAGTGCCTGGGTCTCCGTTTTCGGTGCGATCCGGCCACGATGCGAGAGCGGGGTTAGTCTGGTTCGCTCGCAGTCGCACAGTCTGATGAGGTCGGGATACGCTAGGGACAGCAGGCGTCGAGGCGTGTACAGGAGTAAAGGAGAAAATAGCAGCACCCTCCGTTCTCTCCCCATGCCCTGTATCTACTCCTTCCGCCCACGGGTTAGAGCTGACGTGTTCGTTCGGTAGCTGAATCGTGCGGCGCAACGCTGGTGTCGTGCCCGCTGGTCGCATGCGCCGCGCGTCGCGCCGTTCGTGCTCCGGTTCAGGGGTTCCAGTCCAGGCCCTCTTCTTGGCTGTCCGCAGGTTATTCGAGATGGAAGTAGCGCAATCGTGCTCACCATAGGCATCAGCTCCAGCAGCTTCGTCGTCAGTCTGCGGGAGGCCCTGGGCGCGCGCCTGCATCTGCGAGACGTGGACGGGGTCGGCGAACGCCGGGGGAGTGGCGAAGTACTGGAAGTAGTCCTCGAAGCCCGCGACGTTCGGCGTCGGGGCTATGAGCGGGATGTCGAGGAGGGTGGGGTCCTGCTGGGCGACTGCAGTGGGCTCGTTGGCTGCCGGCGCCGTCGGTGCTGAGACAGCTGCCGTCTGCGGTGCGGTGGTCGGCGCACCGTTCTGCACACCTTCGAGCGTGCGTGCGTCTTGCATCGTGGCCGCGTCCTCGACGCCTCCAGCCGTGGCGTGCGTGAGCGCGCGGAGCTCCGCCGCACGGATCGACGGGGAGATGGAGCCCGTCGTCGTGGTGCTAAAGCTGAAGTCGAGCGGCGGGGAGTCCGTGCCTTCAGCAGCGGTCCCAGACGCGCCGGTGGCCGCCGTGTTCAGAGCCGTGGCAGTCGGAGGGAAGAACCACTCCGCCGCTCCAGCACGGTCCTTGCGAGAGACCGTTAGTGGGAAGCAGGAGGTGGGCGCGACACGCTCGACATACCTGGGCAGCGTGAATGTCCGCGTTCGGGACCATGCCGGCCATCGCAGTCATCGCGCGGCGACGCGCGCTTTCGCCTTCGACGACGTTGACGTCGCGTTCTCCAAGAGGGGAGCGCGTCGGCGGCTGCGTCGCCGGCGGGGCGGGCGGTGTCGCACCATCGAACGTGTCGTTAATGACCATTGGGGTCAGGGGAGGGTGGGGGGTAGTCGGGAGTGCTGGTCCCGCGGTGTCGTCACGGAAGACCGTGAAGGCGGGGGGTGTCGCGGGAACGTGAATCCGCGCACCGCTCCGCGTACGTCCGTAGTCGGGGCGACGGCCGTTGTTTTGGGGGGTGGGTTTGTTGGGCTGCATCTGGGAGCGATGGGAGAGACGGACGCGAGTGGGCGAGAGTCGAGAGGACGGTGCTGGGGCGTTGTTGGGGGACAACGTTGGGGGAGAAACAGAGAGGGCCGCGCGGGTTTACTTACACGTCTGTCGTCGCAACCAGAGCGACTTCCCATCCTCCCGCCTGCGCTGCTCGTCTCTGGCCTCCCGAATCACTCGCGTGGCATCCTGTTCGTGTCGCGCGTGCTCATTTTGTGTATCGCTTGTCGCATTCGGAGGGTCGGGAGGGCGCTCGCGCAGCGCGTTAAGCCGTGGTGGTGGAAGTAGTAGAGAGAAGTCTAAACGGGACGGGGTGTGTACCTCCGAGCAGACGATTTTATGTAAGGTCTTCACGAGCGCCCGTACATGCGATCACTTTGATCTCCTCCGGGCTCCGCCACCCGTCCTCCGTCGTTCTCCGTCTTCGCTGGTGCTCAGCGTACCGCGCCGTCCATTTACTCCTCGAGCTATGCAGAGGGCTCTCGGCCTATCGCCCCGGGCGTCGTGCAGCCTCTGGGTGCGGGGACAGCGAGTTGTCCGCTCAGCTTGGTGCGTCGTTACTAATCGCTTATTTGCTGACTTCCTTGTGTTTCGTTCAGATCAGCCACATCGTGGCATCATCCTCCGTCCTCGGCGGGAGATCATGATGCATGCGTCGCGTTCCGTGCGCGCTCCTCGGTGCAGTTTCACGTCTGCATTCGGTCGGTTTGCGCGGTCTGGCTTTCCGAGGAGTTTCGCCGTCGTGCGTCTCCAGAAGTGTTCCTTCCAGCTTCCTTGTAGTAAGTACGTCATCTCTTCTCCTGCTCGAACTCTGCTGCCCGTGCCACCGCCACCAACAGAGAAGCTGTCTGTCCTGAGACCGTGGCGCGGGGTACGCGTCTGGGCTCTGGGCCGACGGGCCGTCTAATTGAGCTGCCCGCGATGCTTCACGCGTTAGTCTGCCTGCCTTCTGCGCAGCGATCTCACCTTCGCGGGACTCGGGAGCGCGCTTCTACGCGCTGCAGCAGTGCAGGGTTTGCGTGAGTGGTTTGCTGCCTGATGTCGCGTCTCGAGTGTCCAGCACGGTGAGTATTGTGAGTCGCTATCGTGGGATCGCCGGCGTGCTTCGACTTCCTTGGCTAGTGGCCGCTCCGTTGCTTCTCGAGCGTGCCGACAGTCGTGCTCATTCAGATTGCGTTGCAGGTTGCTCCGTCCGCGGTGATAGGTTCAAGTTTTTAGTCCGCGTGTACTAGTCTCAGTACAGTGCTAGTAAGGGCAGATCGCGCCGACTATTCCAGCAGAACTCGCCCACGCATTCGCGCCACGCCGGCGCCGGTCTGACGCAGATTATGGGGTCCAGATCCTCCCTCGTGCCGCTCTCCGTGCCGGCACGCTGTCGCGCGACTGCCTCCCCGTGCTTCACGCTCCCTGCCTCTTGCCTGAGACCACTATACGCTATGGGGAGCTCCATCTCGACCTCGCGGACGCTGTTTCTTCGACACGCATTCGTAATCTTCGCTCTCGCCCTGCCCGGGTCCGTGTCCGATCTCCAGAGCTCAACCACCTTCCCGACAATGTGCGGGTCATACGTGTCCAGCTCCCCGAGCGGGACTTCCGGTGCGGTGTATGCGATCGGCGATGTAGCGAGGATCCTAACGTCTCCACCGACCACTACAGGCTCGTCTGGTCGAATGACTAGCTTGTACCGATGCGTAACCGATCTCGACTTCCGTGTAGCCTTGGTGATGCATTGGCTCTCCCACCTGGCAATCAGCAGGAGGCGTGGCGAGCGTGGCGGCGGAGGGACTCGTGGGGCGTAGTGTGGGTTTGGATGGCGTGCATGGTGCGCGAAGTGGTCCATGGCGATGAGCGGGCAGGGGCTGATGAGGCGGTGGGCGTGCTCAGTGGTTTCGATGCTGTGGTGGTTGTGGCTGCAGGTGCTGGTGGGGTTGGCTGTATCTTGCACAGAATATAACGCTGTGAACGCGTCTAGTGAGACATCGGTTAGAGACTTCCTTGCATTCCTGAGTCTAGGAAACGAATTGCGAGCGAGCGAGAGACGAGTAGGCACTCATCGTGCGTCTGGGAGGTTCTCGTTTGCGCAGTAGGAGTACGTTTCCTGGTGCTGGAGTTACTCTTAGATCCGTTCCTTGCTGCTTTAGGAAGGACGAAGGCTACATGGCATACTAGTCGGTCGTTGCCGGGAAGCTTCCTGCTCTCTTCCACGTCTGAGGGAGCCTCGTTACGCAGGGTCTGCGTCCGATTCGCGATTTGCCAATCAGCATTTAGTGGGTTGAGCTCGTTTCCCTGTCTCTCATTTGCGGTGAGATTTAGATATGTGTTGCATGACTCGCGCCGTTCGATTCTACGCCCTGAGCCTCATTTTCGCTTCAGGAGCCGGGTTAATCATTGCATCGCGCTGGCTTTCTTCAGGCTGGTTGCATCTATTCTCTCTCCTGCCCCTTGAGAAGGTCAGCTCTGCTGCAGGTTGCGCGTTCCGGGCGCCGGCATAGTCTTGATCCGGCACCGCCACCGCATGGCTGTCGCGTGGCATGCTGGGACAGCAGTCCGTGCTGCTCCCCGTCCGCTGCCACTGCCAGCGCATTCCCCGGTTTGCGGGTTTGTGTGTGGTTCTACACCAACAGCCCC
>WJSG01024258.1:0-12464 GCA_016618145.1 Sanghuangporus lonicericola | reverse complement strand
AGCCTCCGGGGTGGCTGTACACAGGAGCCGGTACATGTTGCAATAGCGTGCAGGCTATTTACCGGTCTCTATTGCAATAGGTGCACACCACATGGTGCGACCGCGGCCGCCGGTCTTCACAATCTGCACGATGGGGAGAGACGGGGCGTCCGGGGGATCGATGGACTGGTGACAGGCCTGATCGAGGTCGGACACCATGCGCGCGACGCTATGTGCCAGAGTATAGAACTCCCCCGGCGGGAAGACGGCGCGATGCTGGGAGGGAAGTTGAATGAAAGCCGGCATATAGGAGACATAATCGCTGACATACCTCTTCGGCGGATGCCCGTAATGCCAGAGCCTGTGCGTGAACTGCACGGAGTCGTGGGGCATCGCCGACCTGGGTGCGGAGAGCGGTGTTCACGCGCTGCCGCAACACAACGTAGGCGGCACGGATATTGTTCAAGGGGGTTGACGGCTCCATCGAGCTCAGAAGGTCTGATGACGAGGACGAGATATGGAAGCAACAGATCGGAGAAGTAGGAAGAAGGGAAGACAGTGGAGAGGCGTGAAATGAGTTTGCGAGACGGAGGCGGATGGGATTGTGGGTCGGGGGGATGGGAGAGACGGAGATGTGAGTGGAGGACGTGGTGCAGAAGGGCGGTGCCAGGGGGCACGCAGAGGTCTGCGCACGGACCATCTCCGGCATATACACATGCCGGTTGCGGTGAACTGACGTATATGAAAGAGATGGGTAAGAGAGGATAATCATGAAGGAAGGAACATACCTCGACAGATGCACGGGCGGCTACGAGCCCCGCATGGAGAGGTGAAGTCGTGACAAACGGTAATGAAGGTAGATGAAACACGACAACATAGGATTGCGGCTGCGTGGTACGCGTCTCATGTTAGCCAAGGTCCCACAGATTAAACGGGCCCGGAGCTGCGTGAGGCAACATGAGACAGGTTCATCTTGGAAAAAACTGGTTAGAGAGAAGGCTTGGAATGGGGTGTCACTGATGGATGGGGCACGTACAGACGAGGCGAAACTGAGCTGTTGCACGCATGAGACCAACAATGTGGGAGAAACGAGGATGGCACGGCTCAGGGTCAGACAGTAGGAGATAGAGGCCGTTGTGTTTGGTTGGGCGCTGATAGGCGGGGGTGAACATGGATAAATGCGGACAAACACGGGTCAACGTCGACAAGCCGAGGTAAGCGCTCTATGTGGTGTAGATTTTGGGTATTTTTGTCCCATAAAGCGCCTCATATCCGGCACCACCACCGCTCTCCCGTCCTCCTCCATGGTCTGGCTCCCCTCGTTCAACTCCGACTCCGACTTCGACTTTCTCCTCTTCTTCTCCGTGCCACCCTCACACTTGGCCTCCGCCTCCGCCTCCGCTGCCCCCTCCGCCTCCGCCGCCCCCTCCGCCTCCGCTGCCCCCTCCGCCTCCGCCTCCGCTGCCGCCGCCGCCTTCGCTTCCAGCACCTTCTTCTTGACCTCGGCAGCGTTGGGCTTGGCCTTTGCGACCAGCGGCTTCGCCTGTGTTAGCAGCTCGCCACCACCCATCGTTTCCCCCTTCTTCCTCTCCGACTTACTGTCAGCCGAGCCCTCCTTCCCGCTGGTCTGTTGCTCACGCTGTCGTGCAACTTCGTTCTGGATCTTCTCACCGGATGCAGGCAGCTCATCAATCACCGCAGTGTGCTGTTTCCCTGTGCGAGCATGGAGCATTGGTCGTGGTACCGGCGACGAGCCGGGTGACGACTCATTGCTGTCAAACTCCCCCTTCTCACTGGACTCGTCGCCACTTGCACCGATGGCAGTAGGCTGCGCCTGGCTGGCATCGTCGTCTCGAGGTTCTGCAGCCATGTTACCTCCTTCCTGCTTGGCAGCCTCCTTGTTGCAAAGGTCCACGGTCGGCATGGTGAATGGTCGAGGAAACCGTGCTGCCATCGACCTGAACTCCGATGGTGTGGTCGGTACCGGTGGGAGCTTGGTGCCATCATACAGGTTGACCCACACCGTACCACCCGCTCCTTTCTTCTCCCCAGGCGGAGGCGCACGGGGCACGTACAGAGACCCCACACCGCAGAGCTTCTGAATCTTTCGCTGCTGCTGATCAGTATCAACCCACGTGAAGCATCTTGGCCGGTCACGTACCATCTCCTTCGGCGTCGAACCGCCTTGCAAGTGCTCGCAGAGGCCTTGGAGACTCTCGCTCACAAACTCCTCCAGAAAGTCGTCCCGTACAGCCCCGTCCGTTGGGACTACGGTTTGGTCCTGTTTTGCGTCATCAAAACTCCTGCCCCAAGCGGCCTTCCATGCTGCATTGTGGTCGCTGGTCGTCTTCAGCGCTGCCCACCGGGTAAGTTCCGATCAGAAGCTCAGGGGAACTCCAAGACGTACCGACGACCGGGTCCGGCTGCCATGTCCCATCCTGGAACTTATTACCATGCTTCTCCTTGTTGAGCTCCTCGTGGCTGCACCCACCGGCCTGGAGCATCTCATGGAGGAACTGATAGAGGAACGCGAAGCCGTCCAAGCTCCCTGTCGCCTCCCTTGCCTGGTCAACATCTAGCCCCCTCGCAGCGAGCCTCTCCCACACCTCCAACAGCACGGCGAAGGCCGCGCAAATGCAACCCTGGAGGCCGGAATAGACCTTCCGCACGCTGGCCTTGCGATCCTTGTTCCGCGCGGCCTTCTCGACGTCGCCGAAGGGGCAAGTACACAGGAAGGTCTGGTACTGGTGGAAGATATTCGCGACCACTCGAACGGCCTCCGCCAGTTCCTTCGGCACGCAAACAAGCTGTTCTGCGCACTGGGTCCAGTCTCCGACCTTGCTCATATAGAGCATCGGGTTGCGCCCGCCTCGGTCGGCTTGGCTCTGCGGCACGAGCGAGAACCGAGCCTTCATTGCAGCCTCCACGAAAGCCGGCCCCCAGTAGTCCAGGTCCTGCCCCATCCTGTTTGCGCGCATGTACTTGAACTGCATCGTTTCCCCCATCATTTTGATGTCGCTGTCGGAAGCCATGTCGTCCTATGTCGCAGTAGTGGTCAGTACTTCTTTGTCGCCTGGGAACGCGTGGGGTCACCTCGCACAGTTGCGTTTCTTGTCGAAGCGTCAGGGTTCTGATGGAATAGGGCGAAGGGTTGGCCGGATCTATACCGTATCCAGGGCCGCCCATTTGCGCGACCCTGCAAGGACCCCTGAAAGTGCCTATAGAGAGCTGTCTGATAGACGCCGGAAAATCATGTCCGGAGTCCAGACGAGTTTGGCAAACTCCCCCATAAGCAGCAAGAGGGCGGACCAATCCAGGCTCCTAACACCGGGCCACTTACACGGCGGGGGATAATTCTATTCGGAAACCCCGGGTGCACGAGCAACCCGGTTTCTCGCACCCTGGGTTTCCAAACTGGCTCCGAGAGCCCGGCCGGAAAGCGCTGACATGGTCCCAAAAGAGGGTGGTCATCATCGCAGATTATGACGTCGTCTGTGCGTGTAGGAGTGATTCAAGTCTACATGTACTTCTGAGTGCAGTGTAGTCGCGATATAACACCCAAAAATTACTCCTGTATTACAGGCCCCAGACACGCAGGGCTACACGAGAGTACTTAATCACCTCCAAGTAGGCAAAGCAAGCAGCCCTGCTTGAAAGGCCAGCTGCAGGGGCCTTGCTTGCCAAGTGGGTGGACACCTGAAGCAGAAATGGGAGTCGGGGAGTGTTTAGCTGAGATCTGAGAGCAGCTATGTACCTATTATCATGCTCGACAACCATGGACTTGGACGACAACGCGAGAGGACATGGGCGACTCGGAGGCAGATCCAGATCCAGGCCGGTCGGCGCTTAAACTCCGGCCGGCCTTGAAAATATATTGACACCTAATATACAGTACATGGCTATACAATGATACTAAATGCTACTGACATGAGACAAGACATGGGCGAGCAAGACAAAGACCGAGAGAGAGAGGGTGCGAGGCGGGCGAGTGAGACAGAGAGGGCAAGCGAGAAGGCGTGAGTTAGGTGGGCGAGCGAGAGACGGCGTGAAGTGCGAGGCGGACAAAAGAGGGCGTGAAGTGTGAGNGTGCGAGGCGGACAAAAGAGGGCGTGAAGTGTGAGGGCGGGCGAGGAAGCGAGACAGAAAGGGTGTGAGGCGTGAGGCGGGCGAGCGAGAGAGGGCGTGATGGGGCGCAGGGCGCAAGGCGGGCGAGCGAGAAGGCGCGAGTTGGGCGGGTGTGAAGTGCGAGGCGGGCGAGCGAGCGAGACAGGGAGGAGGCAGGCGAGCGAGAGAGGGCGTGATGGGGCGCAGGGTGCAAGGCGGGCGAGCGAGAGAGGGCGTGAAGTGCGAGGCAGGCGAGCGAGCGAGACAGAGAGGATGTGAGGCACGAATTGTGCAAACGAGAGAGAGAGGGAGGGTGCGAGGCGCGAGGCGGGCATGTGAGACAGGGAAGGCGCGAGGCGGACGGGCAAGCGAGAGAGGGACGGTGCGATGAACGAGCGAGCATGACAGAGACACCGTGGAGGGCGAGCCAGACAGAGACCGGGTGGTGGGCAAGCGAGACAAAGAGGTCGGGCACGAGAGGCGATGGCGGATGAGGTGGGCTTGGCACAGAGAGGATTGCTTCCATGGTTTGCTGATGGCTGTTGTGGCCGTCTTGTCATGAGTTTGCTTGATGCAAATCTCCCCGCTTGAGAGGGGAGGTGCGTGAGTGAACTGAGAGAGGGACGAGGAGGGAGAAGGGAGAAGGGAGGAGACGACGATGAAAATGAGCCGCTGCCAGCGCACCATCCTGTCATGTGACACATTTAGGGCAGGTAGACGCTGACTTCAGAGATTTTACAGCCATGCACCTGACTCAACTGACGACCACCCGGCCGTTGTTCGTGCCCCAAATCGATAACTAAGTACATTTTTCAGCCTATGCAGTCGGGGAGTACTGATACCTTTCGCATGTTGGTATGTTGGACGTCTTGTTCTGACAATATGGCTCGCAAGCGCTAGGGACCTCTCCGTGGCTATGCACGCGGCCTCCCGAGCCTCTCGAGCTCTCCCGAGCTTTGCAGTGGGCTCCTGAGCTTTACGTTTTTCCTGATGTACCACTGCCCGACTATTACTCGAGAAACCCGGTTTCATTGCGGAACCGGGTTTCCAAATAGAATTATCCCACGGCGGGCATTACAGGATGTTCGACCTTGTACCAGGCCAGTGCCATTGTCGTCAAAGGTAGAATGCCCCCGTGATCTGACCCCAAAGGAGGTAAAACGCCTGTGAAAACTTCACGACGGGCAGTGGCGCCTGGTTAGTGTCCATAAAAGGCTTGTAACAGGACCTGAACTGGACTCCTGTTCAGGTACTGGTTACAAGGCTGGTTCGGGTCCCGAGCGCCAGATACAAATAGGTTCAAGCTCCGAAAGGCAGATTTAGTATTCTGTACTTACCGGGCTTGCTCGGGACTCCGGACCTGAAACAGCCTTGTAACCAGGACCTGAACCAGGAGTTGAGTTCAGGTCCTGTCGCAGGAGTGTTCATGACCCGAGCCAGGCGCCACTGCCCGTCGTGGAACAGGCTTGTAACCTGTCAGGATAGGACCCAAAAACTCTCAATACAGTACGTGCAGGAGGAGGGCAAATCCGGGCCAAAACGCTGGGGAGCCCGATTTCGTTAAGCGCCGGCCTCCGGCCCAGAGGCATGACTCCTCATCCGGACCAATCGTGCTCGCCCGGCCTCGGAGGCTTGTCCGGATCATGACTTGAAACAAGAGGCGGGCAGTATCAGATTTTTCGACACGGACCACTCAGATTCCCTGGGACTCCGGAAACTGGGGGTCTGATTTAGACCGTCGGCACCTTGGCATCCCCGAGGCTCTGAGTCTTTACACATCCGCCTCCCAAGGTGCGTCCAGTCAAAATCTAACGCTCACTGCATAAGGTTTCTGCAGGTGGACGTTCCAGAGATCGGAGGTCTCGGATTGGACCGTTTGTGATGGAGGTTGCAGCACTTGCGAGAGACGACCTGAACGCGCGCGCGCGAGAGAGAACGTCGCCGGCGGGAGAATGTATACAAAGTAATGCACGGATACATGTCATTATTCTCTTCTAGTGAGTTTTCTGTGTACAGTATTACCCCCCTTCCTCATCGAAGTCATCACCTCCGGTGCCGGCAGCGGACCCACCGGCCTCTTCCTCAGAATGCGAGTTCATATAAACAGCACCGATGTCAGGAAACTTTTCTCGGTCCGCAGCGATGACTTCGGTTTGCCATCTGCAACAGTACGTCCAATATTAGTTAAGTTCCCGTGAGGTTATGCATGACCGCAACGACTTACTCAATCCATCGTGCATCCTTGCGACTGGCACCCTTTTGCTCGTGGAGTATCTTGACACGGGCGTTCACGGTCCTCCAGAAGCCGGTGTCACCGCCCTTTGCCGACTTGATATGTGCAATCGGGACAGCAACCTCGCGCTGGACATGAATAGTTTCAGCAGCAACTCCCCGACCAGGCCGAGAGCGTGAGCTACGCACTTCGAGCGCAATCTGAGCGAGCCATTTGTCACTCAGCACTTCGGGCTTCGGTTTCGTATGCCAATTCTTCGCTACCTCTTCGGCAATCCGGTTGAGGGCGACCTTGTCAACAACGCTACCGAATATCTGAGATAGAAATCACATCAGACTCTGGAGGACTGTAGTATCTGCGCCGGTCTTGAACTCACGAGCTTACGGTACTGGCTCTTTTTGTTGTTGATCTCCGTGCTGAGGTACACATTTACAGCAGTGCGGACGACCTTGTTGTCCACGTACTGCTCGAGGGCGAGCGCGGCAGCATGCTTAATGATATATTTCTGCAAGCGGGGTGGCCACGAGATGACGATGAATCACTGTCCATTGTGCCTCCCTGAGATGGGTATCTTAAGCCACCACCACTCGCTCCAGGTGTGAGTTCGGCGGAGTCTTGCCCACTCCGATGTGAACGTCCATGGTACGGAGGGGGAACCGTGCGCGATGGGGTTGCTGGAGGACCGGGAGGCGGTGGATAGGGGTGGCCTCCTTGGGATCTGCTGGGAGACGAGTGTCAATCAGGCCCCATCTCGAGCCCCGCTAAAGAGAGAAGATGAAAGCAGAGGACAGAAATCCGGGGATGCAACACAGAGGCTTGAGGAAAATCTGGGATAGTTCGGGGAGACGGTGGTGAGGACTTGACTCGGAGCTGGTCAGACCGGGTGAAGCCGACCGGAACTTGACATCTGTCCTCCAACCTCGCGCGAACACTGCCAAACATGCATGCGTCTGAGGCTGAGCAGACCGGTTCTCCAGGGCCTGACTCTTCAGAAGCTATGTATGCATGATGTCTGCTACTTGCAAACATCCTCCTCTTGGGCTCATTGCGCACTTTCTACAGCCGATACCCAGACGACTCGGACACAGAATACAAGCTGCCGCCTGGCTATCCAAGTTCTCCGGACTGGGTCAAAGCCATGGACAGAGCCAGGCTCTGATCACGGGGAGGATGACTTGAAGAGTGCTCGTGCGTGCCTTTGAAATGTTCCTCAGGTGTGTCGTTGACTTCATGGTCCCAGTGATACCAGAGACAGTTCGTGCAAACAAACGATCACGACGTAGCAATTCCCTATCTCTCGGCACCCTCACGAGCAAGGAAGCCGAGCATCCAATCGTCGAACCTACTCAGCCTCTCAAGAAGTCGATCGAAGAGAAGATGTTCGAGCTAGAGAAACGTCTGCGCGCCCGGCTGGTAGTGCTCAAAAATGCGGTTGACGAGCTGCGTTGTAATCATCGTTGCTTCTGCGCAAACTTGGACAACACTGATGGTGCGGAGATGCTGAAGCTGCAACGCAGCTTGGTCAGAGTATGCGCTCATCTTGGTGTTCGGCGCGAGGAGGATCTGGAGCTGGACGCCCTCCTTAACCTTGATTGGTCCTCGAGGACGTCAGACAGTGAAGAGTAGTGGTTGAAACTGATGTAACACGGCGAATGATATACAAATGATAGATCAGTACCGTTACTTCGATCCTGTGTACGACTCCTGAGTAGAGATGAACCACTGGAGGGCACCGGAAGGCAGAGGAGCAGCTGAACTTGTCCGCGCATTCTTCCCTCCGCGTGCTGATGTTCCCTGCGCTGCAGAAGCTCTCTTCCTCCCACAAGATGCAGAGACGTCTGGTGCGTGTAGTCCTGGAACGGAGACTGCTGGAAGAGCGGAGGGAGCAGTGACTGATGGTACAGCAACTGAAGGTCGAGCAGTCGGAAGTGCAGGGATCGGTTCGGCCACTGGAGAGGCTGGCTCCGAGTCGCTGCCTGGTTGCTCGGGAGGCTCAGACGGCACTTGAGGGGGGTCGGGAGCTGAAGTACATGGAACAAGTGGGTTGTCGCTATGGGTCTCCGCCGTTCCGTCGAGCTCGTGCCGGTTTTGGATGGCTTGCTGAATCAGGGCGAGTCGGTCAAGGTCTGACCTTTGTTGAGGTGGACCAGGGTAGCGATCGAGCGAGCGAAGTTGCGCAAGATTCAGGACAAGGTCACCAGCCTCATGATGCTAAATCGCAGGACCTTTGGCTGCAATCAGCACGCGCTCCTGGTAGCGGTCCCGAGTGTTCGCAATGGTGCAGTGATGCTGGGCGCAGTTGTGGAATGTACTGACAACCCCGAGGCAGTCCTCCAGGAGGTGTAGGAGGATGTGAAACTTGGGTTTGTTGAACCACTGTGTCGTCCACAGAGCTGTTGCAGCCAGAAAGTCATCGATCGCATCGCGTAGTCGTACCTAGACTCTGCGGTTAGCGTAGCGCGATGCGTCACATGGACACACTCACAATATGACTCGAGCGATGTGATATAGATGGTTGAAACACCAGTGGAGTGAGTCGACATAAAGCAAGCCATGCCTCGTAATGGGATGCCGGAATCATTCCCTCGAGGACCGCTGGCGCAACCTGGAGTACAACACGGAAGTCGCGTCCTGTTAAGGAACCGGCATAATGCACGAGTGTGGACCCCTTTGCCCGAGTGATACCAAGGCCAGACACGTCAAGGGAGTCCAGCCTTACGATCAACTCGTCTTTCCCAGGGGCCTTCTGCCGCGAGACTGCATCGCGCCAGAAGTACTTGACGAAGCCTAGGAGGACCACATGTAGGATCTCTACTGGGGTATCCCAGTGAGGGTCGAAATCTGGAGCATGAGAACGGAGATCAATGACGACTATTACCACATGTCAGGTGTCCGCCGATAGGAAACTCACCTTTCAACCGCAGCGAGGGCCCATAAAGCTCTGCAGGCATGGTGTCCCGGGGTTCCTTCAGCTTCTGTGCCAACGAGTCGCGCGAAAGAGTCCCAGGCTGGGCTTTCAGCTTCGCGCGATGCGCGGCTAACTGGTCGGCAAAGTGCTGAACATACTTGTCCTTGGTGCCGCTCTCGGTCGCCGCTGTACCTGCATTCGATGGGGTGCCCCCGAGTATGAGGGAGAGCTGCTTGTCGAGAGCCCGCATAGAAGCAGCCTTGCATCGCGGAGGCCCGGCCTGTTTGATAGAAACAAGATCAGTACCTAGACTGTAGTACAGTGCACATGTATCGCTGCTCACCGATAAGAACTCAGCAAGACGTTGGGCCTCTCCCAAGTCACCGAAAGGCCGTGACTTGTCTGCTCCTTTGACTTTGCATACACGACAGAAGTATTTACCGGTAAGGCCGATGTGGGAGGAGAACTCGGATTGCATCGGGTTGTCGCCAGCCATTGCGAGGACCCACGGCATAAGCAAAACCACCTCTTCATACTCACAGTGATACGCGCACCATCGGGCCGGCCAGAGAGCCGTTGACCTCGTAGCGCCACTTTGAGAATTGCGATGACTCACTGCCCGATTCGCCCGCGTCCTCGGGATACCAATGGATGTGCGGGGCCACCAACGGGTTTGCTACCTCCTGTCATGATTGTCAGCACCCCGCGGGACCGTAGAGTGTTTTGCAGATGGAGCTTACATGCTGCACGATCTGTTTGAAGTCGGCCAGCGAGAAGTAGTTCCCCAATTTACCCTTGACCAGCCGAGGGCTCGTGCCACAAGCCTCCAGCACGCCAGCGCGGGGCCGCTTGACTTGTCTGACGGTTGGCAGATCACATCCTCCGCACTCTGCACAACACCACCGGGTGCCCTCCAGTTCTGTTCCCCCAAAGCAGGCACGCGGGAATGCGGTCATAGCATCCAGAGAGGCATCCTGAAGACGCTCACATCAGCACCGCACTCTCATCGGGCAACGCGCTCACCTCTTTGCTTGGCCACGGGGCATAGCTCCTCTGTTCCCATACCCCAATGCGGTCAGGTATCGCTTCATCCGACAAAGCGTGAGGAAAATCCGAAGGTGGGTCCGCAATGTCGAGATGAACGTCGGCCGTCCCAACGCAATTGGGATTGCCGCCGCCCTCGAACTCCATCTCAGACTGAGGGTCCTCCCACTCCGCGTCCTCAGGGGTGTCGTCATCTTCCTCCGGCCTCTTTTCCATCATAGCGCGCATTGGACCACCCCAGTCGTCGTAGATATAGTCCGCATTGTCCTCCGGCAATGCAGGTCTGGCGTATGTGCGAAGGCGCCGCACGTTCAGACTGTTGCGGACCGGCTTGATCGCGCGGGACATATGGGACATCGTCTTCGACATGAGTAGAGCCACCCTCGCACACAATGATGAAGTTGATGTTCGGGTCGTCTGATGCGAGAGGGATGGAGAACGGGCTCGAGGCCCTGTCATCAACTTCGGAGTCGTCCTCGAGTTGCAACCGCACGAGGTTCGTATGTTGTTCGGTATCCTCGTGTGCAGCTGCAGCACTTTCATGCAGCCAGGACGTTGTACATAGCATGCACTTGTATCGTGAGCCATCCGCATGCCGCAAGAAGTCTAGCTAGCGTGTCAGTAATACAAATAAGCCGCTCTGCCACTGAGTATGCTCACGACATGGTCTTCGAATCTTCCTGCTCATCACTGCCCTCAATCAGCCAAACCTCGCGGGTGGGGTGCGCTGACCGACAAGCGATCCCGGGGTACAATCCGCCAGCCGATGCGGTCCATGTCGGGATCCCAAGGAGTGGACGTCATATTCAGACTGATTGATCGCTACATTAATCTACAAGCACAGCTAGTTGGTGAAATGAAGGCCGGCCATTGGCGGTACGAAGTGTGAGGGGGGTACAAAGGAATGGCGGCGAAGACCCGGCCTCCCAATGACCCCAGCATTAGAATCGGACCATTCCCACGGACGTCAAACTCAAATCCCGGAGCGTCTGCACGACGGGCAATCGCCCAGACCACCCCCCAGAACAGACCCGGAATATCGCCCGAATTGGTCTCCNTACCACCCCCCAGAACAGACCCGGAATATCGCCCGAATTGGTCTCCTGTTCTGGTCCAGAACAGCTTTGGAAATCGGACCGGAACCTTTGTAAGCCGTATAAGTAGCCGGTACTGATGAGTACTTTCGGAGCTACAACTTGTTGTATCCGGCGCCCCGGTCCCGTCACCAAACTATTCTGGACCGGAACCAGGAATACATACTTACGTATATTCCGGGCCTGTTCAATGGGGGGTGGTACGGGCCAATGCCCGTCGTGCTGGGTGTGTACCGAACGCTTGCACCACATACGCGTTTTGGACGCGTTGCATATCCGTTCAGCTGCTCATAGCACGCATTCAGGGCCAACCGGAGGTGCGTAAGAGCTTCTGGGTGGCTTCTGGTATGCAGTGCATGTATGTAGATAGTGTTAATCTCACAGGAATGGGGACCAACAACCGGGATATAGTAGCACAACACGCATTCACACTGTCAGACAAGTTCAGGGCTAAGCGGTACGGAAACACTTCGATGGAAGTGTGCTCGTGGTCTCTGGCTGCGAGCCAGTGCAGGAGCGCTTCCTTGAGCGAGAAGTTCGCGTAGTCTGCAGGGTTGCGCGACGTGCTCGCAACTCCTCTTCTGGGATAGTGTTCCGCGGGATCTTGTCCTTCGGGATTCCTATGTGTTCCTCTTCCTCGCGTGAGATTGCAATCGCCAAAGCAAGGTCGGCGAGCAGTCGGGGTCAGATCCATCGAGGGTGTACTCAGAGTGGGCGGTGCGGATATGTTCGGGCATGTTATACTTCCAGACTAGCAGGTTCCCGTGCCCCTGCCACGGGAAATGAAGGACAGCAGCGCACTCGGGCGGGCTGGTGCCCGCCCTCGTCCGCCGCTGTCTGGCGAGTGTACCTGAATGTGCTTGACATGAGAAGTATAGAGAGATGAACCAATTACTGTGAGTACAGTTGAACATTGCACTATTCAACTATAGTAACTACTCCGTGTCCGTGGTCCGTGCTCGCACGCTTCTTGCCCGGTGGCAGGCCCTTTGTGTCATTGAAAGTGTCGGAACAGACGGCGGCATCAGAAAACATGTATTACGCGTTCCTAATCCCGCCGCCATTGGGCGAGAACGTCGCAGTCGCAGTCGCGGTTGGTTTT
>WJSG01024252.1:0-12510 GCA_016618145.1 Sanghuangporus lonicericola | reverse complement strand
AGGAGCACAGGAGAAGGGCAGGAGGAGGGCGAAATGGACGATAGTGAGGATAGGGAGTCGATAGAAGGTGCGAAGAGGTCGCAAAATTAGGGCACAGACCAGTATGATGCACATCAACGGATCGTGCAGCTGGTCTCGGCTTCCGTCCCACCGACGCATGGTCGCCGCTCACTCTATATTGCCCGCAACCCGGACACTATTACCATCCCGTCGACTATTGGATGGGAAACCCCTACCCATCTGTCCGTGTACCTCCTGGACAGCTGTACATACGCCCAACGCAGTACCCATACTGTAATCCATTCAGGGAACCAGACATGTTGGTGGTGAGGGTGATAGGGTCAGACGGGCCAGATTGGAGAGAGCATTGGGTAAGTTTCTCTGGCTCTCTGGTTTGACCTCGTAGAGCTCAGGGTCCCATCAAGCTCTCCATTCCGCTCTCCTTCAATTGTGTGCGCGAGAGTGGAGAGGAGATGCTCCACTTTTGGATGGATTTCCTCACCAGCGATCTGTTCCAGTACCTCACCATCCCGCAACTCTGTGCACTACTGTTGGGATCATGCTACTATTCGCACTCATCCATGACACTCTCACGAGCCGTTTGCTGTGGCGCGAGTTTCGGACGCTGGTCTTGATGGTGGCTCGTGTGAGCTATGCCCTCCCCCGAGATTCTGGAGATGAATCACAGCTCATCGTGCTGTGGTTTCATTGGATAGTCTCGCGTGTCCCGGTAAGCCTATTACTTGGTACAAGCTCTAGTCCGCCTTGCTGATTGACTTCATAGGAGGCCTTGGGGCTCACTCTGTGCCTTCCTCAGGAGGTGATGCTGCCCACTGGCACCGGGGATAGTACCTCTGACTTGTCGGAGGGCCAGAACAGTCAATATTCAGATGTCGCATGAGCGGATAAGCCTCCTTGCAGAGTACTACTACCTTGGCTGTGATATAAAATGCCATTCCTTTGCGAGTTTGACACCTTGAATCCGTCACCAAAACCCTCCGGGTGCCCGTACCCTCTCACCCTGCAGCCCCAGCACTAGTGCTAACAACTCTCGTCCTGCAGATGAAGGAGTACTGGCCCAAGCGTTTAGGGCGTATTGAGCGGGACACGGCTCCTGACGGCGACGTCCCTGCATTGACAACTGCATCAGTGCAGGCCGCATCAGCTGGCGGCAACGAGGACGATTTTGACTGGGCCCGTCTCCGCTGTCTACGCAATGCTGAATCCGAGGATGGCTGGAAGCTTGAGCTCCAGCGGTACCTCGACGACCCAGCTGCAGATGTCACAAAGCAAACTGATCCAGTCGAGTGGTGGTCGGTAAGTCGCAACTTCATTCACATGATGGTGGCACATGCTTACTCGATTGTCTTGCAGCGTCATGCTAGTACATACCCCACTATTGCGCGCATCATGCTTGATGTGCTTCCCATCCCTGCGGCGACAGTCAGTGTCGAGTCTCTCTTCTCGCGCGGCAAGGAGGTCGCAACCGACCGGCGTTCTCGTCTGGACGCGCGTGTGTTCGAGCAGATTCAGTGCCTCCATTATCATTGGAGGCACCGGACTGGTGACTACGCATGTGGCAATGAAGACATCATCGAGGATGCCTCCGAGGACTTCGAGTACTTCGAGGAGGAGGAGAACTTCATGGGTGAGCTCGACATTGAGTAGATTGCTTGTATGTTCAATATAATCCTCGCCTTGGCTCGTGTCCCATTGTATCTACCGTATCTGCCCCGATAAAAGCATTTGTGTTGTCTTCTTTGGGGGGTTAGGACCGGTCCTAACTGGTCATCGACTGGTTCGGACCGCTAGCGGTCATTGACCGGTTTGAACCGTGAACTGGACCGAAGTTAAGTCTGGTTTCAACATGACCAAAAGATCAGTCTGGTTACTGCAGAGTCCGGTTGGTTCTGTTCGGTCACGGTCCTCGGTCCTACCCTCCGAGGTCAAATAACTGGACTTGACCGGACTCTGCATCACTATTGTGGAGGAGAACCGTGTTGCTACGCGGAAGCTAGCATCCCCCATTCGGTTATACAACATCGACAGTACAGAGAACTGCGATGGCACAATTGCAGAGGTCGCCATGCTAGATATGACAATTGGGGACCACCAGGAGCAGCGGCGTTCATGGTGACAGACGTAGGTGACGAGGATGTGATCATCGGCCTTGACTGGCTGCGCGAGCACAATCCTGAGATTGACTGGGAACGTGGCTCGCTAAGCCTATCCTGCTGCTAGTGATGCGTGACAGGCACCCAAATTCCGACCAATTTGGGGGCCTGTTATGCGTGACTGGTCGAACGATTCGAAATGGTACAGTATCTGTCAAGATATTATCCAGCACCATGCAGGAAACAAGTCTCTGTGAGGTCTAGAGTCACTGGGACCGCATTGTTGCCATTCAACACACCTACTGGAGCATAAGGTCGCAATATGTTTTCAGGCCTCCATAGAGCACCTAATTGGGATGAAGGCAGAATAAAAGGAATAATTTTCTGGTGCATATTGGGTCACTGATCGCTCCGTGCTCGATAGCTCGATAATCATGACTACATACAAGTTCATAGAGCAGCCATTGCCTGCAGTAAATGTACAAGTAGCCTATAGGTGAGAAGTGAGTGCCAATTGCGGCTAAATGAGGAGGTCCGCTCCCGATTGAGATGCACAAAGTCCATACGAAGGTCCGATCATATGGTCTGTACAAGGGTCCGATCATACGGTCTGTATGGACGTCCCCACCGACATCCGCACCATTTCCGGCTTACTTATCGTATGCTGAAGGTCATAACATTGCTTGAACTCGAGCAGCAGAGTATAACTAACCAGAGAAATAGACTAAATGCTGCCAGACGCCCGCGCCGTCGTAGGATGAGTGGTCGGAAAAGGAAAGCCACGAGGCTCCGGCACCGGAGCCGGATACTGTACTAAATCACTCAATTCGATATGTCACAGTCACATGTCCACCGAGATATCGAATTTTACCCCCTTGTCACGGGTCACCGGCCTGATTTTCCAGCGCTAAAACACGTTCCGGGCGGCGGCGCGCTGTCGCGCGCCCCATATATAGTAATTTTGGGCGTTACGAACGGGCGCCTCGAATTTTCGAAATGGTTTGAGGTTGTCACACGTCACAGAGAGGTTCGAATTGAGTGATTTGCTACAGTAATCTATTCTTAGACACCCACAGACGTCCGCAGAGGAGCGGGCCTCTCAGAGCCAATTCCCATGTACAAGGAACTTACCTGAGAGGACCAGTCCTCCCCTGCCCTAAGTGTTGGTCTACCGACCCGCACATTGCTGGCCGTTTGGGTGATCTCAGCAGTGGCGCGACGGAGTTCGAACCCAAACGGATGGTACCGAGCCTAGGACTCGCGCGGCACAAACAAGTACAAATATTACGTCCGCAAGATCTGCAGTCTGTGTTCCGTGCTATACGACCCCTACACAAATCACACACATGTATATCTTCTTTTTCTACCTGCCTGGAAGGTTTTCAGCTGAACGAAGGTCAAGGTATGGGTTCCATCGGTGGGCCAGAAATTGGCGCTTCACAAGGGCGCTCTAGCGCGCAGTGAGGTAAGTAACGCGAACATCATTTTGCGCTGAACTAGCAACCTGACACGTCGATCGCCGATAAATCTCCCACAAGTGCGATTCCCGCTCTCAGCCAGAGCGGACTGAATGATGCCAGCATACACGGACGGGTGTGCACGTACTGAATGGGTGCAGCTTCACGAAGGCGTGGAGCAGTGCTTCTGCCTGGTCCGCGATGCGAGCGGCGTCGCCAAGGTGCAGGATATCGGCGATCTTGGAATCGAACTCGATCTTGCCTCCGAATGGATGCGGGGCGCATATTGCGGGAAAGTGGAACGTGTGGAAAATAGTTCTGCGTTCTCAAGACAATGTGCGACCTCACCCGCTGATCCTGGTCACGGCAGCTGTTGGCCAGCTAAGTCAAGTTTCGACTGGCATACTTATCTCCTCCGTCCCTTGCAAGATTCTGACGTAACCTTGTGTTCTCGTCTGCGTGGTGTATACCGCATCCGAGCACAGTCACGGAAGTCGTGCTCACCGCCATTTCAAGGTACCTTGGACTCCCCACCACTCTGCCAGCCGGCACACGTCCCGGAACCAACTCTGGCCGACTTCAGATGATCTCTACCAGCTCCAGTGCCCCTGTCTGACGCGGTAGCGACAGGGAAGTCGATTTTTCGAAAGTGATTTTGTCTGACGATCGCGGGCACACCACGTTCCGGCCGAATCGAGCTTCTAAAGTGGCCAAGTGCAGTGCGAACTGGACCGGCGAGGTCTTGGGTTACCGTCCATATCGTCACTATCGTCGCTCTAAAATCCGATCCACACCATTTCCCTGCTACTTATCAGGACGACATACACGGGTGATCATCCACCTCGCTGTACCATTGATATGAACGGCGCGGCGTACACCATCCGCAAGGCGCCTGCTCTTTCTTCTCTTTCCAGCACCAACTCCCCTGCTATCGAGTCCAGTACGTCCGGTCTGAACGGCTCCACCAATCAGCTAAACGAAGAGGGCACTATCGGCAGGACAAGATCATCCCCAAGGGTTCCGACCGCGATGAGAATTCCCCGCAAGCACGACCACGGCAGTTTGTGCGGCCTCCGACCCAGCCCAAGCCGGAGAAACTCTTCGAGCGGCTCACACCCAAGCCACGATACGCGGTGCTTTCATTTGTCTTTCTTTTTCAGCCATGCTGACTGCCGCGCAGTCGCCAACCGTCTTCAACCCCCCGTCCCGTACTCGTCACCACCGACGCTGGGAACTTTCATTCGTGAATATCACTGGCGCAATCGCGAGCAGGTCTTCACTACTAAGGTGCGTGCCCATAATCGGCGGAGTGAGGGCCCGCAGAAACGCGCTTCGACAGCTTCAAATCTCAGACGAGGGCCAGGCGAAGTCTTCCATCCATCGAACAGAGATGCAATTCGCTATCTGTAGTGCTCTGACGGACACGAGGAGTCGTTCGATCTCTACAGAGAACATGGTGATAGCGGCAAACTCAAGTTGTTGGTATCTCATTCCTCGGTGACTGTTCAAGAGCCCTGGTTTCGACCTCCACCGTCAACATTATTCCTCCTCCCGTCCTCCCACGATCTTCGTTGTATGCAGCTCTTCGCTTTAACCGTCAGACTAGGCTGCGGCAATGAAGTCAGTCCCGCGCTAGCGAGCCTCGAGCCAGAACGTTGACGACGAGGAGTCGGATGGCGACGAAGACGGGATTATGTTCTGGGCGAAGAAGCCACCGAAAAGGCCTGCGGATTCTCAAAAGGTGACGCCCGTTCAAAAGCCAATTCCACTTCTCGACCTCGTCTCACACCTCTCGTCTTCGCGTCCTTCGGCACGCGCCGCTCGCGGGTGAGGCTCGCGTCGCGGCTCACGCTGCTGTTGCGGCTGCTGGCGGCCGTCGACTATAGCAGGCCTTCACCGCAGCCGACGAAGAGGCTGCCCATCAGCAAGATCGCTAACAACTTCGATGTCACTCCGACCGCGACCGGAGGTCATCTCCTTGGGTCCTGACCACATACCCCCGCTCTCGGTCCCCTAGCGCAACCTTGGCTCGCAAGGTCCGTCGCGCACTAGGCGGCAGCTGCAATACTAATCGACATGTAGCGCCAAGCGCCGCACGAGTTCAATACACGACGCTCACACTCAGACGCGTTCCGCCGACTCCAACACCGTGGATGGGTCTCTTCTATCAAAGTCACACAATGTATATCTTCTCGGATGGTTACCTCTGTAAGGTATCCCTCAGTACAGGTACGTGTCCCCGCCCAGATCCCCTCATGTCGCATGCCTCCGTTTCATCTCTTACACCTTGGGGTTGAGGTCCATCAGCGATAAATGTGTGTTTAGGAATGCGCTGAGCTCACCTGGTCCAATGGAAGAGCGACCATGCAGGGTCTGCTGAGTAGGCCGTCCTTGTCTTGGAATGGGCACGCCACGAAGTGCGAAGTTATGTTGCTCATAGGCACCACCACGATGTCGCGTATCGGGGTGCTATAAATCAAGGTGGTCCGCAGGCCCTGCATCCGTCGATACGGATCGTGAACTGCGTCGTTCTCTGAGAGGCCTTGGTATCTTCGAAGCGCTACGAAGACTTGCTGGTGGAAGTCGCCGTCCTGGCATCTTCTCTTGTGCCCGAATATGCTTACTATCTGACCCAACCTCAGGTGTTCTGCCTGTCTATACACGACACGACTATCCTCTTCACAGTGCGACGCCGTACAAAAACGCTTTCCTCGGTGCTTGATATGTGCAGCTATTTGCGCCGTAGCGTTCAATAGAACCTCCTGCGCCTGAACAGAATGCTTGTGCACCGAGCGATAAATAGTCCCGTGGTGTATAGAGTGGTCTTCAGCTATAGACTTCAGCAGCGCATGGTAAACATCCTCCGTCAGTATATCAGCTTTGCTGTTGTCGTATTCAAAGATAGGTTCTGAGTCCGGGGCAAATATGGATGGCTGGCTGGCTTCCACCCCGTCGGTGGCGGCATCGAGGAGTGTGGAGAATTCATCCAGGATGGAAGGGAGATTATCGGATTTGATTATGCACTTGAGATTGTTGGTCATGCACCATGCCCTGAAGAACGTCGTCTCGACTTCACCTACTTCCACGTCAGTTCCAACCGATCTGGGAGCGAGTGAAGCCTACGTACTGTTGCGGTAATTGATATTGGCCTGCCGCAATAAGCGAATGTACCTTTCGAAGGGAAACGCCCAGTACGCCTGCGTTGGTCCAAATCTGCCCAGAAACTCTCCGAGATGGAGAGCAAGGTGCTGGTTTGGAACGAGGTCTTGCTCGGGAAAGTGCTCACGTAGACCTCGTACATACTTCAGCATGTGATGGTTGTACGTATCTATCCTGCTCTGCGTTACTCTGCGCGCGGTGCCATATCGGACAGCGATGACCATGTGGAGGTAGTTTTCAAGTAGCCCTCGGCGTCGATCAGAGATGGGTAGGTCGGCCCAGAGCCTGACAAGTGTGATGGGCAAATGGATGGTGCAGAGCGTTCTCCATTGATCCGCGCTCAGCGTTCCCGCACTTGCGCTGCCAACATCAACCGGGGTTCGCCCCACCCCAGTTGGCAATGATGTGGCCGCTATGTCCCTCCGCACCTCCTCCAGGACTGTCTTGTCAAGAATTGTCTTCTGGCGTCGTGGAGGAGGGTCCGTCCTTGCTTCATGCCCGGGATTAGAACGTGATGCGGCGGCAACGGCGTCCCTACGCTGTGCGCCCGACATTCCAGTTAGTAGCAGAAGATACTGACGTGTCTCACTCGCCTGATTTAGGAGCGCCTCCGCCATCTGGAGCTTCGTGAGCTTCCCTGGAGATCCGAGCTCTGCTGCTTCGTACAACGCTCTCATGACAGGTAATTTGAGAGCATTCCTGAGATTGCAGGCGCTGACGCAGGTTTGAAGTCGCTCCACTGCCCATGCAAGCTGTCCTTGCGAGACTTCCGGTTCATCCGTGGTCGTATGCTCGTCGACCTTGATGTTCATCCCGAAAACTTTGCGGCAATGGCGCTGGAAAAGTCCGAGGAACAAGTTGTGCATGGTATCCAGGACAACGAACCGAGTCGGCTTCCAATACGGGAGTTGCAGCAACACTGAGTATCGCACGCCGTGCGCTTTGAATAGCCGTTTGCGTTCTGCTTCGCTCCCTGCGGCTCGCCAAGTCGTAGCGAGTCGGCGGAAAGTAGCGCAATCCCTCCTTGGCCATTTGGAAGGGTCTATCTGGTTGATATCGTTTTTCTCCAATTGGCAAAATGAACAGAAAAAGCGAGCGCTGTGCGAAGCTTGGCCTGCGGTCTTGCGGACGGCGCCGAGATCGGAGACAAGAGTGACCAATGCTGCTCGGACGAGCCGTCCCTCCTCATGCAGGGCTGTCCTCGAAAAGAAGGCACCCTCGTTCCATAACTCCAGAAGCTCCGGGATGAGAGGCATGAGGAAGTGATTCACTTGCTCGAGTGAAGGTGCTTTGGGTCCGGGCAATACACCCGCAAGGTAAATATTCTCGCGCTTATAGCGGACCTCCGGAGGAAGGTTGTGACATGCAAAGAAGATGACCCCGGACGATATTGATGCTCCCGCTCTATGGTTTCCTCGAGGATTGAACCAGTCGATGAAGAGGCTGAACAGTAACCTTGCTTCAGTCCCCGTCTGCCGCAGGAATGCCTTCCCATCGCGATCAAGGAACTCCAGCACCTCTCTAGACTGGAGGATGTCGTCGACGTACGGCTGTGACGCGTTTTCATGGAGCGGTAGTGAGTCGTTCACCATCGTTTCGAAGTCTATCCGCGACAGCATACGTCCTATCCACGAGACGAGAGACTGGTGATGGTAGGTGCGTACAGGGCTATACCCCGGCCCGTCTCCGCCAGCAGGCCCCTTGGTTGCTTTCAGCAACCTGCCACCGCATCGCTTGTCTGGTGTCTCCTGGTATGTACACACTTCCGGAAATTCTGACGAGATCCCCTTCTGCCGGGGACGTCCGTTCCCCGTACTCCAATCATGGAAGAAAGGGAGCGGATCAACATCTGTCGTCGTCAATCCCGAGGCTATATCCAATGCAGGTTCATCGAGGACTTCCCGGGGAGGGTACAGGGCAAAGCACTCCGGGCAACATGCGTATGTGGAGGAGGCTGGTTCTAGATCAAATTTTCGAATGGCGGTCGAAAGATCAGCTGGTATCTCTTCTATCATGGCTTCAGTTGCAGCTGGTATGGGTTCTGATGTCGCTGCCTCGGCGGATGATCTCGAAAGGCCCTTAACCACCTTGAAGGTGAATCGGCAGGCGGGAAGCGTGATATGATAGACCAGATTTAATGTGACGACGAGAAATGTGCTGAGAATTGCTATAGCGTTCTCCGACGAGCATGGCAGGAAGTATCGGTCTATGATGCCGTTTATGAGCTGTTCTTACAGCCATGTGCACGCGGGACGTACCTGTGAAGTATGTCTTTCTACCTAGAGATCCGGGATCGGCCGCAGTGCGTTGCTGTCGAACCCACTCCATCATCCGCCACTTCTCCAACGCGGTCAACTCGGTTGTGACCGCACTGTACAAATCCGCATTTCCTGAGTTGGAAAGTCGTGTCTCTAATCGTCCTCGTGCCGCAAGGAGGAAGGAGACGTGCAACAACAATGAACCATTGCTGATAGATTCAGTCCGCAATGCCGACGCGCCTGTCGTCCATGCTCCATCGTCACTTGGTCCTGGATACATGGCAGTGGGGAATTGAGGAGGGAACCTGAACTGAATTTGAGCTGGGCGAGCGAACTTTGCCAGATGAATCCTCAGCGTCGCAGCGAAGTCAATGCTCTCCGTACCGCCACTTGCCGTCGCGTCGCCGACATTCGGAGGAACTACTAGAGGCTTGGATGTGGCTGATGATCCACCCGCTTGCAATGCGTCACGCCTTGCTTGGGCCTTAGAGTGAATTGAGATGGTAGAGCGTGCTTGAGGCGAGCCCTCGGGCCCACACTCATCGCAATAGCAGAGAGAGTACTTCATGGTGAAATCTGTATACAACACGCACCGCTGGCCCTGCTTTAATATGTGCAGAAGGAGGCTGATATAACTAAGGCAGGGGTATACCGCGTATTACCGGAGATCTACTCAGATGAGTAGTGCGCTCCCGCGTAATTTAAAAAGTAAGCTATCACTTAAGAGCATATCCGGATAGGGGTTACACTCAGCGAAGACTAGCGGAGAGGAGGAACCACCATTTCCGGCACGCAGATCATGATCAGATCTAGATCTTAGATTGACATACCGGCGAGTCAAGAAGTCACCGCGAATTCCGAGCCTGCTTCCGCGCCTTCCTGGTCTCGTACCCAGACGGCTCGATTTAAGCAGCTTGTACCGTAGCTAGCTAGCTGTAGTCGCCCGTATCGTGTGTAGCCAATGAATTTGCATGCTGCTCCTCGCAGCTTTCGTGTGTCGCAACCAATATGTAGTAAGAAGTAGAGGCGGAAGTAGCGCGTCGACCAAATGCACTTCACAGCCCCGGATTGCCTAACGGCCTGAACAATCGAGCTCATCCGCAGAGACTACCGCTCCCCGCTCCCCAATGAACGCGCTGCAGCGCAAGGTATGGGTCAAGTTGATGATATGTATTTCACTGGTTCCTCGGAGGTTACAAGCACTACTAGTGGCGACGAGCTCGTCCGCGTCACGCATCCACATGATCAAGGAGCTCGCAGACCGAGTCAACCTCATTCCTGATACTCTCCAACCGCACCTTGATGTCCAGCAGCCCCTCTTCCACTCCGCGGAGCTGATCTTCACAGCGCAGGCTGTCCAGCTCGGTGCGCCTCCGCTGCTCGTGTGTGAGCCGGAGTATGTCCCCGAGCATCGCACCGAGCGGCACTACGAAACAGTCAGCGAGAACTCATATTGGGTTACTCGTCCGGATACTCACGATTTGAGTCACTCAGTGATCGGCGGAGAGCTCGGAATGTGCTCGAAGGATTGGAAGTATCTTCGTTCAGCATGACCTTGATCCTGTGTCGAGGGTCAGAGCAGAGACTCCGACAGATGAGTATTGATGGTTTATGCACTGATCTGACTCAACTTGCCCTGCGGTGCGCGTTTCTTGCACGTAGGGGTGCAGTGGCTTTCAAAGTAGAAGTGTTCGTAGCAAGATAGCAAGTCGCCCCAGGGGTACCAGTTATATATGCTGGCCGCCATGGTAGCTTTCGCCGTACCCGTATCCCTGTTCATCCCGGATTGATAAGTTGCCGTTTCGCGGAGACGACGCAAGGAAACCGACCAGTTTGGTTACTACTGCATATGATGCACTGCATACAACTTCCAAAGGGTCGGTTGGGCCCCCCCTTCAACGCCCGCCCAATCGTCTGCCTACGGGAGACAACTGCGATCGGTCAGTCCCAGGATATGATTGGCGTATCACTTCACCTGGTCTGGGACATTCGTCGGAATGCCTGAGCTGAGAGTTCGCCGCTGCGGTGTATTAGTCAGTGTGGAGCTTGGTGGAAGTAGTGGGCGGGGACGTGGTGAGTGGGTAACAAGGTAAGTACTCTCCTTAGTACTGCCCATGAAAGTGAGGTGACTCACGGCNGACGTCCTCATGGATTCTGACCCGCCTTCTCCATCCTCAAGCAGCGATCTCGGTAGCGACATCGAGCTCGACATGGACGAGCCCGCCGCCAGCGACGAAAAAATTTCCTCCGACACTACGTCATCGGCCCCCGGTGGCAACCAGCCCGNGCTGACCAGAACTACGTACCTTCAAAGGCCTTTCTCTCCTTCCCTCGTCCTGCGCTCCGCTTGCTTCCCTGAAGTTCTACCTTGATAGTTTCCGAGCAAGTCCCGCCGCGGTGAGCTTGACTCCCCCTCCGTATCGGCCGCGCTTGAGGCCCTCTATCAGGCTCTGCACAAGGTCAACACATCCCTGTATCAGCTCGGCGGGGGTGTGACTGACCATGTGCATGAGATCGTTCGCACTGTCCTCGACACCACCAGTCGTCCCCCTCCCCCTCCCCCTGCTCCCGCCGCGCCAGCCCCTCGTGCTGCCGCGACGTACGCGGAGGCGGTCGCGTCGTCGCGTCCCCCTCTCGCGGCTCGTATTTCTTCTCCCACCCCGTCAGCGACCTCGGTTGCGACTTCACAAGCCGCCTCGCGTGCCCCGTCCCCGGCGTCCACGTTTGCTCTGCCCCCTCCCCCACCGCCGCCTCTAATCTCGCGCATTTCGGACGCGCCTGCCAAAGGCCTGTTCAAGAACCCTCCGAAGGGCTACAAGAAGCTGAGGTACGTCGTGTTCTCACGCGACGCGCGCCCGTCTCCCGAACTACGCGCAGCCCTCCACGCCGGCATCGTCACCCCCCATCTCAATACCGCTCTCGAGCGCGACATCGGCGCTGCGTCTACACGCGTCGACCACATCGAGTGGGCTGGCTCGGGTAACTGCACTGTCTACTTCGAAGTGCCCCCGGAGCCGCCTGTCCTCGAGGTCGTTCGTCGCCGCATGGCCACGCTGTGCGACGTCGACGTCACTGCCGTTCGCATCCAAGAGTATGTGTTCCGATCCTCCCTCGGCTTCCCGCGCGTTTCGTGCGTCGACAGCGGCCTCAAGCCGGTCGAGCCGCGCGACGCCGCGGCCCCTCTGTTCCAACACCAGGACTGGAAGGACATCGTATCCCGCCCAGACACCGCCTTCCGTTGGGGAAGGCGTGCCGCGGGCGGCACTGCCGCGATGTTGGTGGTCGAGTTCACCGACGACAGCAAGCATTCGCATGGACACAAGCTCTCGCGCGTCCCCGTCCTATTCCGCTTCCGCATCACTCCCTCCATCATGCCCGATCGCACACTCGTCCCACAGTGTATGATCTGTTTCCGCTGGGGTCACCCAACGGCGAGGTGCCACTCCGACCACGACACCTGCGACCGTTGTGGCGGCCCGCACGCGGTCAACCATCACAACGCGTCGGCTCCGTGCTGCAAGG
>WJSG01024231.1:0-11396 GCA_016618145.1 Sanghuangporus lonicericola | reverse complement strand
AAGTAGTGCCACGTCAGGGTTCGAGAACAAGATGCGCCTGTCCAGCGTCTACAGATAAGATACTTCACTCGAGTCTCCGTGATAGGCTAGTAATTAGGGTATTTGCGGAAATTCAAGGAAGACATGCTTGGATGCTTACTCCTCCAACACCCACACGGACTCAGGACTGAACGGCAAGAGCAATGTATAGAGCTAAAAAGGAGCGGAAGTCAAGGGGCCGCGGAGTACAACACGAGCAGCGATGGCGATACCAAGAGCGATTACTTACTACTAAAATCAACCTACCCATCTGTACCTGTATTTGTCTGATGACCACGACACAACTGTTCCTATACTATGCCGTCAACGTAAGTACCTTCTTCCGCGGCAGCGGCGAGGACCCTCCGAGTCAGCAGTTCTTTTCAACAGCCCAAGCCTTCGAGTCCGACGCGTGCCCCTCTTCCGTTGTCTGAGCAAGGTCTCAGACCTCAAGCTGTCTCGATTGTGACGCTGAAACCTAACACGCCCCGTAGACAGGTCCATCCAAGGTACCACCTCTCAATCACTTGTCGGGACGCGAGCCCGATGCACGAACGTTCGGCACACCTCGCGCCGCGACAGCAGGCGTAACGGGACCGGCACACAGAGGTACACGAGGTACGCACACGTAGGCTCGCTTGCTAAGTTGCTAGCTCGTAGCTCCTCGTCCCTCAGAGTACCATCCGGCAAGTCTGCGGAAGAGACGGACCTGTACTCGGGCTCGACGTATGTACAACGCTCGAGACTCGGAGACACATGGGTCAAGTCGTCGCGCCGACGGAGAAAGCGGCTTGAGAAGGACTTGCGCTATTGAGGCGGGGAGCCTGGAAAGAGAGGGAGAGGAGAGCACTCGGATACTTGTATATCGTTGCGAGGGAAGAAGTAGGGGGTGGCTTTGACCCTAAACCCCCCGAATGTCAGTCTGTAGAGAGGTTACAACCAAGGAGAGCTACGCACCCGTTCGCGTCGCACACGGCCGGATGCCACTCGCTTGAGCACCCACACAAGACTGAGATACATGACCGAGATAGGCTGGGAGGTGACATTCTTCTCGCACTTAGTCCTTCAAGCATGACTTCATCTATGATCTGGCGATACGACTCTGAATGCCGCGGCCGGAGATACATGACAGGCCCAACTGAACGGCCCAACTGGAGCCATAGAAGTGCTTCATTACAGGCGGGCGGCGGACTTCCCGAACAGCTCGTGCACCTTCACGACGCGTTGACGTTGGGCGGAGTTCCGAACCAGACGAGCCGCGAGAGCGTGGTGGAGGCCGGTGATGTCCGTCGGAAACGACACATCCACACCATTGCGGTCACAGCCGAGTTCAGCAAGCCTGGTGCGTCCAGCGGGAGCACACCATCGTTGCGTCAAGCTCCGTCTCGCAGCGCTATCTATACGGCGAAGGTCAGTCAGCGGATAGGGATTAGCGGAACTTAGTTGACCTACCAGATTGTGCTCGGTGAAACGCTCGGAATAAGTATGGTCGAGCGGAACTGATAGCCTGTCATGCTATTGACGTTCGAGCGGTGGAGGTAGTACTGTAGGCGTGTAGTTCGAACCGACTTCAAGCACGGGCAGGTCCTCGAACGAGGCGAGAAAGTTGGATATCCCACAATTTGCGCGGGTCGGAAGCTCACTAGGACTAGGAGCTGGAACACTCGACTCAGAATTTGACTGCGTGCGTGGGTACTTGAGGAAGTTGAAAGGGAAGACGCGTATGCCGAAGCATGGCACCCCGGTCAGGCTTTGGAGGGATAGTATAGCATTGCGACCAGTGAGCGTGGGGTAACCAGCAAGAAGGGTCGAGAGATAACTGCAGGGATGGGAGCCTCGTGAGAACCGGGGAGTGGGAAAGACAACGGACGTCTATGAGCAAATTAGTCAGAGATCCGATTCGCGACAGGGCTTGCGGCCTTTGGCCCAGTTTCGCTCCTGGCTGCGGACGAGGTCAAAGTCGTACAGGAGATCTTCAACTTGCGACCATCCGCGTACCGTCTGATCGTGCTCCTCTCTTCTGGGGTAGTATGCCACGGCGTCCAGCAGAGGAAATTGCCCGGAAAAGAATGCCGCGAGCTGCACGGGCTCTCGTGGCGGGCCTGTCATGCCAATATGCAGCGAAATCAGTGACAATTCCCTCACAGGGCGCAAGGGCAGGGTTCCGGATGCGGCGACGTCGACATCTGGTCCTTGATCTCGGTGAGTCGCTCAGTATGCGTCGGATAGTATGTCATATGCGCGAAATCCGCCTAGTATGTGCTGTCAATATAGTTCACTGTCAAGCCACCGACGCGCGTCAGCTTGACCTGCTAGTGCCTTGCGGTACCGAGCCCGAAGTGCCGTACTCCTTGAGAACCGTCTTCGGCTGGTTGTCCCCCAGCGCAGCCTTCATGCCCTGGACGAACTGGATACCGTCTGCGTCGGAGACAATGTTTGGGAAGAATCCGTTGTACTGACTGGAGTAGAAAGCATCCTGGGCGTCGAAGGCGTTGTAGTCCGCGCTGTGGCTCCGGATCGCAGACTTCTGCCCGCCATACAGATCACTTGTACACGTGTCAGTACAAATAAAAGAACAACGAGCAGCAACATATACCCACAAGATGATCAATCAGCCAACCTTGCTGTTCGCCCCCGGCCCATAGAAGTACTTCATGAGCGCGTCGGTCAACGGCTTCCCGAGCGGCTCGTGCTCGCTCGCTAACGTCGATGTCGCGTAGAAGTGGTCGTGTGCATCCGGAGAGAGCGTCGTGTTCAGGCCGCTGACGTCAGTACAGCACGGACGTGATCCAGTCCTGAGGCTGCAGCGTCGTCGCGGTCGGCTTGCCGAGCTCAGCGAGCAGCGGCGCCATCGTCGCGTTCAACTTCGCTACGTCAGCGCTATCTGCACCGGGACGCGGACATGTGTGAACAACGAGTATACTTAACAACTGGGAGAACCGAAAACTTACAGTACGACCCGCTGACGGAGAACGAGATACCGCTCGGGGGACCCCCAGGGTTGACGTGCAGCTGCAGCCCCAGGTTCGCATCCAACGGCCGCTTCGGATTATTCGCAAACCGCTGCCACGCCAGCAACCCTCTACTCGCGTCCTCCGCGCCGTAGTTCCCGAACGTATACGAGAACGCGACCGAGTCGAATGCCTTGTGCGTGAGGGTCGTGGACTGTGTGATGATGCCAAAGTATGCGCCCGCCCCCGTCGCGGCCCAGAAGAGGTCCGCGGTCTGCGTCTTGGACGCGGTGCGGATGGCGCCGTCAGCGGTGACGATCTGAATGCTGGTCACTTGGTCTGCGAGGAGGCCCCAGGCGCGAGAAGGGATCCCGAAGCCGCCCTGGCCAGCGTGGCCTCCGATACCGACGCAGGGGTAGGTACCGTGGGCCATAGCGCGTTTGCCTGGCAGATACGGTCGCGGTCAGCACGCAGGCACGACACTAGTACGACAGCGGCACCCGGTGCGACTATGATGAAACGAAAGGCACGGGAAACCTGCTCAAGACACGCACCGTTGTTCCAGAGGTAGAGAGCAACATCGCCGAGATGATTGCCTGCTCCAATCGCTGCGACGATCCCGTTGACAGATAGATGGCGGGGGTTGTCGAGTGAGATCATCAAGTGACCGTCCTCGTCCCCGAGAGCGAAGACCGCATCTCGCTTTGATCATGGCGGATGTGACGATGGAAACCAGAGCTGACAGGGATGTCCGCCGCTTCGGGCGTTGACCTTGACGCCATGCATTGCGCCGCACTTGACGGCTTCAGCGGCTTCAGCGGTATCCTTTGAGTAGAGCTTCCAGCTGAATCTGCAGAGAGTTTTGCTGAGGATGAGTACGAAGACACTAGGAGCAAAGTGTCCCGCTGTACGAACCGGAGGTTGAAAGCCGCAACATCGCTCGCATAGGCTGGCTGGCCCTCCCAGATGGGTGAGAGTCCTGTGTGCTCCAAGCAGTCTAGGAACGAGTCGTAGCTGGACGGTGTGCGGTCCTGCAGCGAGATGAGAGAAACTGAGGCCGCGAACGAAGACAAGATAGCGGCGAGTACGAGGAAGGTGCTGAAGAACGCGTGCATGATGGAAGGACCCGACAATGTGCGTGGGACCACGGCATCAAACCCGATCGCGTCGTACCCTGTCTGACTGTATATATCCGAGCACGAGTGGAGCTGGACGTCTAGCTCTGGCGCAAGCTCACACGCAGACCTTCGGTTCTCGAGGTGACAACGCATGTAGGCACGAAAGGTTGGACGAGCAGGAGCCTCATGCGGGCATGACGGACCGGAAGTCGATTTGCCACCCTTCATCTAGTAGCCGGTCAATGCCCTCCGGATTCATGCGACGCGCACGACGAAGCTTGAATGGTTTCAAGCCTATTCGCGAGACGCACCTGTCCCGGCATGCAACAATGTCCAAGGATGCAGACTTGTCGAAAGTGCGTACACCNCCAAGGATGCAGACTTGTCGAAAGTGCGTACACCACGAGCGTGCGGTCGTCTGCGGATGCCGTGCGGGAAGTGGAGATGCATGCTTCTGGGCCTGACTAGTATCGCGCTCAGCGGTGCACTCGGTCTGCTCTTGCCCGGCGTCTCTGGCTGCTGAGGCGAGGGACGTTCGGGAGCGGGACACCAGAACTGGACCAGTCGACCGGTCTCCGACCGTCTGGCCATGCTGCTCGTCTCGGATGAACGACCACGGGCAGTGGCCGGAAGTAGTCTAACTGGACAACTGCAATACGCGCGGAGCCTTAATTGATGTAGCGTGACAATGCCGGACCGCTCGTTTACTCCGGGGAGGATAGTCGAGGATGATGTCGAGTGACGACTCAGCTGATGTACTTCAGGCTGGCGCACGGCGGATGACGAGTAGAAGGCCCACCAACGTCGCTTTTGGAGTGGCCTTCCGATTGCGGGTGTGGCCCTCGGGGGAAGCGATCAAGAGTGAGATTGTGGAGTTCTAGCCATGCACTTGAGCGAGTGGTCATCTACGATGTTCGAATCTGAAGGCCTGCTCACCGAATACCGTTTGAGGCTCGGGCAGGAGAGGACGCGGCTATGTTGACCAGCTCGCGGTGCTGCGGCATAACGCGGTCGTCGCTGTGGCGCCTGGTCACGGCCTGTCGTATGGGGTTGGGTCCTTGCAGATGAGAGACGTACGGGGAATGCGAAACGAGAGCAGGTTGGCGTATGAGACGGCAGGTGGACACGCACCTGTCGCAGCGTAGCTTCAGGTGAAGGAGCTCTGTTTCACCCGCCTCTTGCCGCTTGCGTATCGCCAGTGCAAGTGCCGAGCGGTACTAACGTGATGCCTGCTGGATGATATGGGATTTCGAGTGGCATGGTAAGAACCATGCGATGATATGAGAAGAAATGTCAGAGCACTAAGAGCGAGGTGCTGCGCAGGGAGGAACGTGGCGACGGCGAAGCAGCAATAAACGGCGACCATCTGTATTGGACATGCTTACCTGGAACTCATGCACTCCGTACGTACGTCGTTCATAACGTTGTGGCTTTGATCGCGACGAATCGACGAGGAAATACGCACACTTCGTTCCCTTAGGAACACCGCATACTCGCGGTGCATCGGGACGTTGGCCTGTGCGAGCTTGAGCTGGATGTACTTGAACTTGAAGCGGACATCGCGGCACGCCGGAGACTAGTTGCAGATGGCGAGATACAGAACAATTACATTGGTTAAAACGTGGGGAAGTACGGCAGCAGAGAAACGTGGAGGTGACAGCGAGAGGGAGCGAAGCAGGGTGTGGAAGAAGCGGAACCATTTGAAAAAGACGTACTTGGTTAGATACCTCTCCACCCTCCCCAACCAATGCTGCCCTGCAACCTGAGAACGGCGACACTTTGAAACAGTGCGGCGAGGCGGGGGGCGGAGCATAGACAGGTGAACGTGCAGGCGGGGTAGTCGGACGAGGACGATGGCCCGAAAAGACACTGGACAAAGGAGTCGGGAGCATGCAGTCGCACATACGAACAGTAGTGTTCGGACAGCGAGAGTGCAGATGGGCAGCGCAGGGAGACCTGACGAGACGCAGTGCGAGCAGCGGGTTGGCTGAGGGTTCGAGGAAGGACACCGCGCAGTCAGCGACAGACGGAGACACTGAGTTAGATGGCTTTGAGAGTGCTCGTCGTCGCTGTCGTTCCCGGCATTGAGGGCGACAAGGAGGATGTGGATGAGATCAAGGACTGCGACTATCGGCTCTCCGTCACGAGTCACGGACGCTGCAGATTCATGCACGCACTGTGACGGCACGCGAGGCTCGTTGCTCCATCCGTGGCGACAGAGCGGCACGGGGGCACGGGGGTCCGAGTCGAACCTGATGTCAATCCGCCGGCTTGCCGCGTCGTACAGGTCGAGGAGCCGAGAGACGAGGATGATGGATGATCGTCAAAGGTCAAGTACGCCGAAACGCACAATTCGACGTGAGGGGCATCAAGGGAAGGAGGAGCGTGCTACGGATGCAGTCGCGAACGCACGCACCTCCACACCCGGAACGAATCCAGGTCAGTGGTGATGTGCGATACGACACGCAGCGATGACCGATGAGCTCCAAGCGACTGACGTGTCTGGTGCGTGCGGGACGAGTCTCGGGATTCTCTCGAAGATGTGCCGTACACGCTTCAAGGAAATGGCGGCCGTGTTCCCGCCGTGAGCACGCCAACGCTCCGAGGATAAAGAGCTCGGAAGACAAGCGAAACCTTGATGCTCGAGCCTCTGCGAAGCGCGGACTTGTGCACGACCGCAGATGCACAAAGATAACCAGACTCAATGGGGAATGGCAGGCGAAGAGTCCACCGCTAAGCTCAGAGTCAGGAATGACTGCCTGCTCATGATACGGGCAGCCCCGCCACCTCCAGGCGGTGAGTGTTCTGACGATGAAAACAAGGAGATACGGAAGCAGCCTCTCGAGCTCTCCCGTTCCTCAGGCGTACCGCATCGTCCAATCCTGCAGAGCTGGCAGGGCACGGACGGTGTACAGGACGCTCTTCCAAGATGACCCTCCGCTCGAGGGACGGACTGCAACACAGTGACTGGGAACAGAGACGGAAGCATGTCCCGCTCACGGTGCGACGTGCTCAGGAGGTCACCGAGAACGGACAAGATTCCTTCCGCGCAAGTGAATGCGTGAGGTTCGGTATCCCGCTCATCGCTGGATGTGCCTGTCGACTTCCTGACCGTCCTCTCGCGAAACGGGTGTGAGGCAAGCAGGACGAGCAGTATTCTGAACGAACGTGCATTGCACATTGCACATACCCGTAGACTCGAACTCTCGTAGCGGGCAACAAACCGGGGAGGGCAGGTACAGATTGCAGTGCGGGACGTACGGAGCAGCACACGGAGGGCTTACTTACCAGAACGTGATATCCTTTGGCTGCTCCGCCATACCTTTTCGAGTGTCGTGCAGTTCTGACATTGTTCTCCGTGGTAGCGAACCGGGTCCATCTCCTTGCCATCTCCCAATCAAGCTTGCGAACGTCCGTCGTCATCGGGCTTGTCCTGCGTTTGGTGGAGGCATATGCTGTGTAGAGTCCGAGTACACAAGCTACGAGGAAGACAAGATAGAGTGGCAGCCGAGAGAGCGGGTGGAGGAACAGAGCGAGCAAGTCGACGAGGACGAAGATAAGGACAGCGTCGGAGACAGCGCAGATGATGCCTACAGGAGCTCCTGGGGTTAGGGTTCAGAGCCCCGTCTTCCGTGCCACTCGGACTCACGTCTTGGCTTCGTCCATAACCCGTCCTCCTCTCCCTGACTTCGTGTACTTAGCTGGCTCTCCGTCTATGGTGAACTAGACTCTCCAGGCTTTGAATGATACGCACATGGCGACTCCTACGCAACGCCAACTTGGCACATGTTCGGAATATCGTCGCCCCGCCGGGAGGATCGGTGCTTCTGGTCGTGCGGCCACGCTGCGGTTCAAGATCCAATGCACAAATCTGACACTGGGACAAGTACAGTACCTTGCTAGCCGGCGATACCGCATATCGCGTCGCCCTGGTAGACTCACAAGAGAGTGCACCACGATGGTCCGCCGCCTTCGTCTCTCCG
Source organism: Sanghuangporus lonicericola (assembly GCA_016618145.1). Lineage (NCBI taxonomy): Eukaryota > Fungi > Basidiomycota > Agaricomycetes > Hymenochaetales > Hymenochaetaceae > Sanghuangporus > Sanghuangporus lonicericola. The sequence goes on along the minus strand of WJSG01024231.1, from coordinate 3,326 downwards.
CAGCGGTTGTCGCTACACAGTGCTCGTCAGGAGCATGTTTGCATCTTGTCATGCTTGACCTGCCCTTTCCCGGCAAGATGAAACTATTATCTGTGGTACGTCGTGGACTATTGTACTGACCATGTACTTACGGTTATCTATCATCAAGCTGGCTCGCGTCCTACTGCCGCCGCGCTGCATGCTTGCATGTTTCTCTCATGCGCGTAAGTACTCTCCTCCATCGACTGCATGTGTCGCTCTTGGACAGCCAGAAGAACCCCTGCCGCTCCAGACATAGACCTCGCTGCGTCGACATAGCCCCTGCCCACCGCACGTCCGCTGGTCCGTCTGCAGGAGGACATCGGCAGATCCAGGTGACAACTTCCTGGGCTTGTGATTTGCCAAAACATGCTCCCCCGGAGGCGATGCTGGCTGGCTGGCTCATCTGCGAGTAATGACCCCTCAGACGGCGCCGTTGCGGCGATAAAATAGCCATTGGTACGATGCTGGCATGTCGGCTCACTCCGCCCCATGCGACTTGCTACGCCGCCCTTATCCGGAGCATGCCCAACGACACTCAGGCTTTGGTACGCCGCGAGGTCTCGTATCAGCAAGCTATTGTCGCCAACGGTTGCCTAGCATCAGGCTTGTATTGTATATGGTCGCGACGAGATGAGCACGGGCATGTATGCGATCCCTTTTGTCCTGTCCCGTTGTATCATGTCTCGATAGCAATGTCTTTTGTCTGACCCCGCGCTCGGAGAGCGTTGTCTCGCTTGCCGCACTGGCATGACGACCGTTGTCACTTGTGTTCCGTTCAAAAGCAAGGTACAGGAGTCCCTGGCACGCTGATTCATGCCCCGCGCCCGTTGCCGCACGCCGCCGCATGGCTCCGGTTGTGTGCAATCGGAGTGATAGGGCGGCTTGGCCTTCCCGGTACCTTGTGCGCCTCATGGTCGGAGCCGGATTGCAGCGCTTGAGTCGGTATAAATTGAGCTCTCCGTCGATCCGCTGAGTGGTCCCTCACCTCAATAACTCTCACTGGCACAACCTGGCTCCCGCTCTTCCTTGAACAATCCCCTTATTTGATCACACCCTCATTCTGCATACCCTTCTTCTCAACCATGAACTTCAATCAACCCGATCGAGAGAACTGGTGGGCGCAGGATGCGAAACGTTGGGCTGCCGGGCGGATCCCGGGCCATGCATCGTGAGTTTGATAGTTGTCCATGCTCACACCACCTGACTTATAGTCATCCTATTATAGCCATCAGCAGAGCAGTTCCACCTCTTTGCACCATGCACGCAGTCAGCAGACCCTGTCCATTGAGGATCGTATGGCAAAGTGGCGGGCCTTCAACATCACGGACCGGGCAAAAAGATGGCGGGAGGCCCCTCTCATTGACCCAAGCTTAAACTGCGAGCCTGCCATGTATACATTGACACTCGAGGTTGGCAGAAAGAGGCTTACGGAGCCAAATGTGGACTTTGATGTGGTACTGGAAGATGGCAGTGAACATGGCATTCCAGTATACCGCATACAGACAATCAAGGATACAAGCAGCGACTCTCGGTATCCAGCGACCTATGTCTATACCCTTCAATCTGACATCTGGCAGGTCAATGCATGTATACATTGGAATCCTCAACTTCCTCCTTGGCTGGGCCGCTTCCCAACATTTCCCCACACTCCTGCTGGCCCATCAGATTCACACAACTTGGGTCATAATCAGTCTAACACTAAGATTACTATGTATTCCTTGAACAACACACCCAAGCAACATCAAATTAATCAATGGTTGGTCTGCACTGCCCCTGATGAGCTCAATCATAGAGATAGGTGAGTTACATGCTATTGATAGGTATTTCTGTAACCCCCTTAGGGTTAGGGGGAGGTAAGGGTGAGCATTATTGGGCTGAATGTACGTTGCGAGCGGTCGAGTTGCTGGAGAGCTTAAATTGCGGCGGAGGAGCGGTTGGTGGCAGGGAGGTTGGTGTGATCAGTATGAGTAGCGAACGAGCGGGCAACCGCTCGAACTGTGTAGAAGGTGAGCAGTTGACTATAGTAAGTCGCCAGCTGCTCACAATAACTTCAATAAGGTACGAGCATGTGAGCGGTCGACCGCTCACTGTGATTAGCCAGCGACAGAACCACCATAAGGGTCAACAGTGCATTGATAGGTATTTCTGTAACCCCCTTAGGGTTAGGGGGAGGTAAGGGTGAGCATTATTCGGCCGAATGTACGTTGCGAGCGGTCGAGTTGCTGGAGAGCATAAATTGCGGCGGAGGAGTGGTTGGTGGCAGGGAGGTGGGTGTGATTGGTATGAGTAGCGAACGAGCGGGCAACCGCTCAGAACTGTGTAGAAGGTAAACCGTTGCAGATTGTATGGTGAGCAGTCGGCCATCCACGGCACGTTACAAGCGGCCGACCGCCTGCTATCGTGAGCGGTTGACCGCTCGTACCTCATCGTGAGCGGACGACCGCTCGTACCTCGTCGTGAGCGGCCGACCGCCTGCTGTGAGCGGACGACCGCTCGTACCGTACCGTGAGCGGCCGACCGCCCGTACTGTACCTTGAGTGGTCGACCGTACTGTACCGTGAGCGGTCGACCGCTCGTACCGTACCGTGCGCGGCTGACCGTCTGCTACGAGCGGCCGACCGCTCGTACCGTACCGTGAGCGGCCGACCGCCCGTACTGTACCTTCAGTGGCCGACCGTACTGTACCGTGAGCGGTCGACCGCTCGTACCTTGTCGTGAGTGGTCGACCGTACCGTACCGTGAGCGGTTGACCGCTCGTACCGTAACGTGAGCGGCTGCCCGCTTGTACCGTACCCCTTGTCGTGAGCATTCGACTGCTCGTACACTGCTATGAGCGGTCGACCGCTCGTACCGTACCGTGAGCGGTCGACAGCTCGTACCGTGCCATATGAGTGGTTGGCAGCTCGTGCCTCGCTGTGAGCGGTCGGCCGCTCGCTGCGATGTTCAGGCCAGAACTGCCTGCTGCCGTGCACTGTCCAACTGCTGATCATGGAAAACCAAGGGACATCTGGTGAATGCAGGCCGCGAGCGGTCGACCGCTCACGGTACGGTACGAGCGGTCGACCGCTCACCACGGGTGCGTCTGCCGGACATAGCGTTGGACGTGCCGGGATGCAGGCTAGTACACCGGACCTGCAACTCCAAGCGTACAATCCAAGCGGCCGACCGCTCTCGAATATGTGTTAGTGCGGTATCTCCTGTCGCTCGTGACGCGCCGCCGAGCATGTTCTGAGCACGCCCTGATACAACACTGATGTGTTCAACGCTTAGTGTATCGGCACGCCGCCGGACACGTCTTGAGTGCA
>WJSG01024229.1:0-26904 GCA_016618145.1 Sanghuangporus lonicericola | reverse complement strand
AGACAATAACGTGAGAGAGACCATGGGAATCATGGTGATCGAACAATAGAATGACTGGGAAAGGAAATGAATAGTACCAGGGAGGCTGTTCGTAACAAAGGGTACCGCGTTGGCGAGTGTACAAAGTCGCCATATACTGCTTCTTGTGTCCGCCCATCGGTTTGCCTTGCTCGGGACAATCAGGTGTCACACACGCCCGGATGGGGGGTGCGATGACTTCTGCACCTGTAATAGGAGGGCCGCCAGTCAGACTGGAACCTCAACAGCTCGAACGGGCACAGACTTACCCAATTGGTGTTGAGGAGCTGCTGCTGAAAGCCCGTGATCAACCGCAGAGGGAGGGGTGGAGAATTGCGGTTCGACGAGAAGCATGGGTCCTAAGGCGGACCAAAGGTCCTGGACATGCTGTGGCGGCAGGGATAGCTGGCGGACGAGCAAATCCCTGACAGGTTCCGGAAGGGGCGGCGCATTCGTAGTATTTGTGCGCGGCGAGGAGAGCTCGATGATAGGAATGTATCGTGTCATGATCTCGATGAACGCGGTGAGCTGCGACGTGGTGAGCCCATTCATGAGGTCCGGATATTCCCCGAGGCGTAAAGACAGCTGGAGTATGGAAGGCATCGTGGTGAGGGTGAGGGCGGGATGAGAAGATTGTGGATGAGCTCGCTGTACGCGACCCACTTTGTACGGCTGAGACAAATCAGATCAATCAGATAATACCTCAAGGCTCACGGAGGGGACCGGAATAGGGTACATTTGGCTGAAGAGACCGTACAAAAGAAGAGCGGGAAGAGGAGAGCGGCAACCTGACCGGAAGGCGCTGACTGACAGGGACACTTGATCCACCGGGGACCGCCAGACCAACAGGGGACGGTCAGATGAACCATCCCGAGTATACTAGGCGCGTTGAGTGGACAAGCAGGAGCGGACCATTCGACATAGAATGACGAACAAAGACGAAGGGAGGTACCTGTGGCAGTTACACTGGTCAGTTGAAGTGTACCACGGAGGCTAGGTGGCCGGGTGGACAGGCTCACCGGTAACATGGTGGCGTGCTTGCATTAGTAGCTCACAGTCCCCGAAATTGTAGGCGATCGAAGACGAGCTGCACTACCGTACGGCGAAGACCACTGTTCATCCGCTGGCGCCTCCCGTGCCGCCTTGCCACAAGCGCCAGTGCGGCGCATTCCGGCGGACTCCGGCGGACTCCGGCGGACGATGCACCACAACCAAGGTGTTCTCCCGGGGTCCCACCCTGCGAGCCTGATTTTTTGTTTCGGAGACATCCTGCGGATTGCTGACCATCCAGCACCAGCTTAGATCCTCCTCGCGACCTTTCTGCAGGCAGGTCCGCTTTCACGACCGACCTTCACGCGACGCCAACTATTGTCAATCGTCCCAATCGACACATTTCGTGAGTCTTTATCCTCGCAACCCCGTCTTGCGCTCATCGCGTCTGCAATCGCGCTCGTCGTCGCAGCTACCGTCAAAGTCTGTTGGGCAAAAGGCCCGCCAGCGCACACTTCGACAGTGTCGTCGCCCCGACGCAATCTTCCGCTCCTTCTGCGACCACTCCTTCAGCACCAACCCACTCCAGACGGCCGAGTACGTTGGGACAGGGTGTAGCGTTCAAGGATGGCGTAGGAGCCCGCACTCCGACAAATGGCTCAAAGGCAGGTGCGTGTTCGTCTGTCGGGCGATAGGGGCTTCACATTCCTGCCGGGATTCTGGCCCTACCCGGATCCCTGCTGTCTCGTTCCTGGCACGCCGAGTCCACACGAGCTGACACGCCCAGGTTCTTCGGTGACCTTCGGGTCCATAGACGACACCTCGGCACCCATCTCGTCCTCTCCCGCCTCCGTTCCGACCATCAAGCCCGACGGCATCAAGACGTTTGGCTCCGTACCTGCAGCGAACACAAACGGCAAGATGCGCTCGCGGACTACGTCGTTTTCAACAGGGACACCCCCTTCTTCTGCAGCATCCTCTTCGTCCGCCACGCCGTCCTCGTCCTCGTCAACCCCGAAACGCGCCGGGTTCGACGTGAAAAGCCTTTTCCAGACCAAGAGCTCAGACGGCCCTTCCTCGTCCACGACCACTCCTGCCTCCCCTTCCACTCGACCTGCCCCTCCTCCTCAATCCTCGTTGTCAGCGCAAGGCGGACAGCACCCGCATCAAGCATCGCCTTCCCAGATGGGCGCTCCGTAAAACAACTTCCGCCCACCGCAGCCGAATGGCATGCCCGTACCGAGCCCAGGAGGGCCACCACGTTCGCCTAGCTTCCCTCGACAGGTGCCTAACCGAAACGTCAATGGTCGGCCACCCGCACCTCTGGCCCGCCGTCGGCAGGACTCCCTCAGGCCATGCGCAGCCCGGGGGCGCGCGCGGGTGGTGGACAGCGGGAGCGAGCGTGCGGTGTGCGGTGTGCGGTGCGTCGTGCGGGGTCTCATGGGAGCCAGGTGCGTGTGCGTGCTTCTCGGTGCGCCGGCTGCGGTGATCGGCGGCGATCTGGCCATGCCTGTTGCAGCAGAAGACGGTTGGCAATGTAGCTGCAGGGAGGGGGGACAGGGAGAGGTAGGAGAGGGAGGGGGCTGGCGGGGAGAGTGGGGTAGTCGCACCGTGTACAGTACTCAGAATATATTTCGTCTCCTCCCATATGTTGGACTGCTTATGTTCTGTCCGCCGATGTTGGTGGACGCGCTGCCCGTCCGCTGTGCTGGGGGGTCAAGACTTCGATTTCGAGTGCGCTACGACACAGTACGCTACACGACGCCCGTGGTTAGTTCGTCCTACGCCCGCGCCTCTCCCGTTCTCTCGCTTTCCCGCCCTTCTGACGCTTTCCGCCGTCCCGCCGTCTCGCTCCCGCCCTGCCCTCGCCCGAATCCAACGCCAGACGCACCGCCCGACATGCGCAGTGCACCCGAATCCTCGCCCTCTCCTCACTCCGAGCCCGCCGCCCGGAAGGTGTCGCGCAAATGCGAACTTGGCGGTGCCGGGAACCTGCGTGCAGCAACATGTCTGCCGGGAAGCGGCTTCAATATTCGCCGAGACAGCAAAGAAAGGCTCGTGAACTCACCAGTTACACGCACACTCGCTCGCCGCGCACACACGCCGGAAAGCCCTGGCGTGCATCCCAGACAGACATGGCCGGAAACCCGCGGCTTGCGTGCAGGATACATAGCTGCCGGTCTGATGGTTAGTGAGCACGTTCGCGAACGAAATACCCTCGAAGAAGACTCACCTGAATATCGCACGCCGCGCTTCGTCCGCCTTCTCGAACCGCGCCGACGCTGCCTCCGGATCGCAGGACGCAAGAGGCCGGTGCGTAGCCTGCCCGGAAGTCTCTGACTCACAGAGTGCGGCCGCAGCTACTCGACAGCGTGCCGGCGATTCCGTCTGGCTCGAGCCCGCCAAGAACGCTGCAAGAAGAACGAAGGTGAGTGCGAATTAAGACGGTGCCAGAAACGAGAACTACTCACCGACGAGAAGCGGCGGCGAGACTGCCCGGCCTGCCGCTTCGCCTGCCCGCTGCTCGAGTGCCCGAAGGCAGGGCTTCCCATTCTACATACTCAACTAATGACCCGGGTACTCACCTGCGAACATCGACGGTCTAGCCTGGAAACCAGGAGCTCGGAGCTCGGAAGAGCAGGCCGCGCAGCGGTGGACTGCCCGCTGCCCGTGCCCGGCCACATCAAACACGCCGTCCTGAATCTCATCGTTAGTGACTTCAGAAACAGCAAGGCAGAGTGGAATACTCACAGACCCGCATGCCATGACGGATGACGGAAGCAGAGAAGAACCGCATTCTGCGGTTTCTGCCCCACCACTTCGCCGTTATGGGCGCCTACCGATACACGCGAGATTCGCAGATGGCGAAGCCCGCCCTTCGTCTTCTCTCCCTTCCACCGCCATCCCCCACTGCCCGTCTGCTCAATCTCCCTCCCCTCCGTCGCTTCCGATGCCTTCGACGAACAAGACGGCGAGCGCAACACTGCGCGGTCACGCTGAATGCGAGGTATGTCAGTACTTGTCGTGTGCATACAGCCAGTAAGCACGTACCTTCGTCTCTGTCTCGACTCCTCACCGCCGCCCGACCATATGTGCTTTGTTCCGACTTGACCTGGAGAAGCCGCTCTGCCAGACGACGATCAGGTGAGTTCGCGTTGACGACGACGACGGAGGTGAGTGAGTACATACCTGGCAGACAGTGCAAGCACGGCAGACAGTGCAAGCACTCGAGGAGGGAGGCGACGTCGGCACTGGCTCGTCTTGCGGCTTGCTGTCTGGATGGACGCGTCTGGGTCAGCGGGGGACCACCACGAACGCCTCGAACGTCGCGCAGGGCCTCTGCACCCGGACACTTGTAAGTACTGCACCGAGACGCGTTGCTTCTCGTGCAAGACTAAACCTGCGGCGAAACTTCAGGTAAGGTTCAGCAAAACGATGCCAGGTACGTCTACATACTTTGAGAAGCATCTGATCTTGGAAGCTTCGTGCGGTTCTTCGTCCAGCTCTCGCGCCACTTGCTACGGCGGCGGCGCCTTCCAAAGGCTGAATTCGACGCTGAGCGTGAACAGGTAAGTATGCATATGACTTCCTCGGCCAGGGAACGACTTACTACACGTCTCATTAGCTGCAGAGCTTGCATAAGACCCCGGGCACGCAGCACGTTGTCCGCTGCCGCGCATCCTGGTGGTCTTGATAGGCGTGCACCAAGCGGGCAGGACGGCGTGACTGCTGCTGCGGTCGGACACGTTAGAAGATACAGATACTGGTATGCTAAGGTGCGTACCTGCATTGATTAAGCCCTTCGATGCTGGCGCGAGGCGAGAAGTCCAGAAGCCCAGATCGCTCGTCCGACGGCGGAGGACCCACCGCTGCGTTGTGCCCGCCAGAAACTCTCAGTCAGCCACGCATCTCAGGCTCTACTTATCAGCATGTCCGCCGCGCCCAGCGTGTTCTCCGACCTCCCAGCGGCCGGCAACGTCGAGTGCGCCTCGATATCTGCCGGGAAGACGAGCGGTCAGCGCGTTCAGATAGCTGCTATAAGCTGAAAATACTCACAGGACACAGGACGCGACGACCGCCATCTACCGCGAGGATCTGCCCGGGCGACACCGCTGTTATCAAAGCACTCCGCCAGCGCCGGGAATTGCAGAGGATCGGTCTGAGTCCACTCACCAAGGACGCGCACCTGCCAGGTCGTGAGGAGCAGCTACCACAGTTCGAGGTGCCGAATGGACGGTCCGGAGAGTGTGAGCGTAAGACGATCATCGTAAAAGACGTCCCTTACTGACTCGGCTCGCCCGGAGAGGACACACATCCTATCCGGAGTCGCCCTCGCGCGGCCAGCGTTGCTCGTGCGAAACGCGAGGGTGAGTCTGCCAGGCCCGGGCGAGTTCTGTCAATATCTGCCAGGCAAGTGCCGTCAGCGAGCCATAATGGTGAAGACAAACTCGTGTACTTACCAATTCATCGCGCACCAGGCTCCGTACGCGTCGTGAGCAGGCACGAGTTGCATCAGCGCAACCAGCGGAATCGTCAACCTGCCGAATTTGCCAGTGTCCGTGGCGCCCTTCAAGCAGGATGCGTGCTCCGTCGGGGCTTCGCTCAGCTCCGACACCGGCTTGCGAGACACCGGTGTCCGCCGCCTGTGACGGCCAAAAAACGAAGGTTAGTTCACATTCGGCGTACTTCGAGTCACCGCAACGGCTACTTACCGAGCTACAGACACAGCCGCACGCATGCCGTCGAGACGTCCGTGGTCCGTGGCCGTGCCTCCCACTGCCCGAGTGCCGAGCCGCAGAAAGCTGTCGGCACGAGACAGTTTGTGAGCTCAATATGTGCGCGTGTGCATCTCTCGAATACGAGCTTGCTCACCTGTGGACTTCTAGACACGAAAAGAGCAGCGGCCTGCGGGCCACCGGCAGCCCACTCACCGCTACGTTGCAAGCGGTCACAAAGCCCATCAGCAACAGTGTCAGTACAGATATCACTGAGGAAGTACTCACAGACGTGCGGGAACAAGGGCACAGCAGCAGAACCGCCGAGCGCGAAGTTCCTGCCAGCTGGCCCTCTGAGATGGGCGCGACTCACGATCTTCGAAGGCCACGTCGCCTCCTCTCTCCGTCTCCACAACCATCCCAGCTGCCGGACTCTGCATGTTTCGTGCAATTTCCACCGTGTCTGAGATGGTCTACCAAAGCGATCTTCATGCCTCCGCAGCGGTCGTCTGCAATTAGAGGTACTAGTGATTCAACGCCGTACCACGGAGACACGATGATATCAGGTACGTACTGCAATATCGTCTTGTTGACGCTTCGTAGAGTCATTCGATTGGCAACTCGACATCTGCACGCACCCACATCGGCCGCGGTGCTCTGGGAGACACATGTGAGTGCTTCAGACCCGACACGTTGATGGGATGCATGCTGCGTACCTGATTGGTCGACATCGACGACGACAAGACGCGCCTGTCGCTCTCAAGGTCTTCCATCGCCCGCTGCAAGTGTCCAAGATGTGCATTGACGCAGAGCTGGCAGAGCCGTCAGCGACGCGGCCAGGGCGAGCGAGGCGAGGAGACACTCACCTCCAGCAGAGACGACTCTAAGTCCAGGCGGGGTTGGGGACGGTGGAAGATGGGTGCCCCTCCGTCTTCTGCGCTTACAACTCTCCTTATGTATCCTGCTTCCCGTTCCTGCGATGTGTCATGTCGCCCAGTAGTCAGATTTGCGCTCTGACACCGCCGTCTTGCTTTGCGTCGTCGCGCAAAACGAGCTGCGAGATACGGGAAACGGAGAACGGTCGGTGCCGGATTCGGGTGGGGGTCCGACAGCGAGCGTGGTGAGTGCGAGTGCGAGTGCGAGCGATCCCAATCCCTGAGCTCTAAGCTCCGGGATGTTCGGGACATCTTCAGTTTCGCGGCGGTGGCAGTTCTGGCGTAGGGACTCGAGGCTCGCATCACGGGGGGCACGGTCAAGGCTCAAGAGAAGAAACCCAGCGGTCTTCCGGCTGCCGGCATAGAGACTGGCTAGTAGCTCGCATAGGGCACGTAGCGGGCTGCGAAGAAGGGACGATGGAGAAGGATGGGTCCCAGATTCATGGCTGGGGTCCGACGAGCATGGTGAGTGCGAGCGCACTTCCTTGGAATCGCCGATTGTCAGCTCGGGAACATCTGTATCTGTGAGAGGTTATGCTGTTGGGGTCTGCCTTTACGCGTCGACGAGGTGAGGAGCTGCAAGATGAATGTCTAGGTGAGTATGCGTCGAGGAGCATGGCGGGGAGTTGGGAACGTACATGCAGGATGCTTGAAGTCGGATGCGCGGACACAGCGAGATGTCTGCAGTCGAGTGGGCCCGCGTTCATAAAGATCGTCCTGAGGAGAACGGGGCCGTGTCTGGGAAGTGTCGACCCTGTCCGCAATCCCGCTCTCTGGGCTCCCCTCACCGCTCTCTTCCTCACGCCTACTGCGCTCATCACTCTTCGCGATCCCAGTGTAGAGGAGTAAAGTGGGTGGAACCGCGTTGCCCAGAAGCAGGGAAAACTTGAAGGCAGCGAATCAGTGAAAGAGAGAGCGTGAGGAGGAGGGCGAGAGACGCGTACTGAGATGTGATTCAAGTTGTGGACGCGCGCGGTAGCACTGCGGTAGCCCCACCGTGAGGTTAGACGCCCAAGTTTCACTTCCACTTCGCCGGTAAACTTTCAAGCCCACGGCAGACACCGGTGTCGCGTGAATAGGCCACGAGAAGGGCTGCAAAAAAATCCCTGCATCACCGAGACTACGCCCAAAAAGGAAGGTACCGCTCTGACGCCAGTCGCGTCTTTAGTTCAGACCATCTCCCTCAGCCTCCTGAGGGGCCTTGGCGTCATAGAACGTTATACGGTGCAGGATCTCTCATGGGATTTGCGGTACTTCGCCGCTCTATAGGTCCGCGTGGCGGAGGCACGTTACTGCTAGTATCCAGAGAACAACTGTCGATAGCTGCAGGTACATAGTCAGCCAGAAATGGACGCGCTGAAGCGCCGAAAAGTAGTTCGTTCTTGTCAAGGTTCGTCTTGAACTGGCGTGAACTCTTGACCCCGCACGATTGGTTGCACCATGTTCAATCTGACGTGCCTCGCCGCAATTCACGTCCAACTTGGCTGCAAAATTCATTCTGGTTCGTCTCTTCAAGTCCTCTCGGCGCTCCTGCCATACGATGACGCTGCTCGGCGTCGTTTGCATCTCTGCACCCTACCACCATCTCGCTGGTTTCTCCCTCTCTGCCTTCTTACTGCCTCCCACTCCTCTCCCGTTTACTGCTTCCTCGTCCTCTCTCTGCTGCACAGTTGTCGCTCTCAGCAAGATCTCCCATGCACCATGCTTCAGGTGAGTCTATCGTCGTCGTGAACTCGGGGGTCCCGGAGTAGCAGACAGGGGCCGGGGTGGGGAGACGAGCTGAGCTCAGAGCAGGTGTGACAGGCGGTGGACGTACGGTCGCACAGCGCGAGGTGAGTCCACTTGCAATCCTGCGAACGGATCATTGCACAAGCAGTGATACATTACTGACGACCGCAATAATCCAGTAACAGGCAGGTAACTCAGAAAAGTGGACAAGTGAACGAGCGAGCTGGAAGGGACGCGCGCAGCTGGTCAAGGTAAGTGGTATGCTGGCGGGTGGGTGGATGGCTGGACGAGCGGAACAGCGGACGGGCAGGCGTATGGGCGGACAGGCGTGTGGGCGGGCGGGCGAGCAACGAGAGGGCGAGCAAGCGGGTTAGCAGGAGAAGGCGAGCGGGGCAGTGGACGGGCAGGCCAGTGGGCGAAGCGGGATTGCGTGTATTTCCGTAGCTACGTGACAATATACGCGTGCTCGTACGCTCCAGTGGGATATCGCAGGATAATATCGGTTACTGCTGGCTACTGCTGGCTACGCGTGGATATCGCCCACAACCTGGTACTGAGCCGATCACCCATACCCTCCGGTATCCCTGCGTTTCCCTCGATAAAGGGGGAGCAGATATCGCGGGATACGTGGATATACTCTGTCGATTCTCACTGGGACTCAGTGCTGAACTTGACATCTTCGGGATAATCATGAGAGGGGCGTCAAGTACAGAAGTACACAGGGGCAGGCGCGAGGTTGGACACCGGACAAGTTGGGATAAGTATGTGGTTGCCATATCGGGTTAACCTCGCATTGGTCTCGTACCCATCCGTCTCTTCGTAGCCGCACCCCACCACCGCGCTACTCGGACGTCTGGGGCAGTTCCCCCGTACCCTCCTACCTTCCCGTTTTTGGGAAGCATCACGGTCACAGCTCTGATTGACGCTCGCGTACCTGCCTGTTATGGTGAAGAGGATCTCGGTGCACGATCCTCCAAGACCAGTCCACTGCACTCGTTTAACCATCAAGAGCACTTCTGTGTCTCGTTAACATGAGTTATGTGAGATGTCTGTCCGAACTTCGATAATTCGGGTGAGAACTGCGCTGACGAGGGCAATGAGAAGCCTCAGATGCGATCGGGAAGCCCCGAACGTCAGACTTCTGCGTGTGTGAGGCTCTATCGGGTCCCACAAACACAGAGAGTACATGAGCTCCTCTCTTATGTATTTTTCTGGGCCCTTCACTGTCCAGAGAGGTACTGCCTCTGCCCATTGTGCAGGCAGGCGGGGATAGACGTCCACATCTACGAGCGCTTGGTGGTGAGATAATCAAGAGATAAGACGCAAAAGGCTAATCTCATCAACTCTGTGACCGTGACGGAATTTCAAATAGGGGAAGGTAGGAGGGTACGGGGGAACTGCCCCAGACGTCCGAGTAGCGCGGTGGTGGGGTGCGGCTACGAAGAGACGGATGGGTACGAGACCAGGCCATGCCGGGAGATGGTGCTTTCCGCCACCTCATAAGTCAGTCCTCGCCAGCATCGCGCTCCCCCACTCGTCCACATCGCGTCTGCAGCTTCCTTTATGATGAGGTTAGTTAATATCAGAAAACGTACCATTGGGACACACTCAAATCGCCTCAATCGCAGTGAATACAGCGGCCTCTACGGCGACTCCAATCGCTTCAATCGACGTCGAATCGGCCTCTACGCCGACACACTCGATAATGTGCCCCCCGGAGTCGCCGACATCGCCTATGTTAAATCAATGCTGGTCCGGCTGCAGCTTCTTAGGACGATGTCGACAGAGGTAGATAAGATCATCGAGTCCCTAAGGTCCACACAGAGGGGCATCATCACACAGCTGCAGGAGATGGAAGACTACATCGCTCTGCTCAACGATCTCTTCATATTCTCTGCGCCCAGTCGACCGCCCTCGCCTTCTGCCGCCGGACAACCGCCCTCACCTCCCGTTGGTGCTAACGTCAAGCGGGAGCGCGACGAGGATAGGAAAGGTAGACGTCAGGGCAGATTTGGTGCAATGTGGTCGAAGCTATCTGTGCGCTACTCATTTCTTCATGCTTAAACTTCCGTTCTGATATCGTTTACAGAGTTGTGCTGCTGGCTCCTGGCGAGGGCGAGGGCTTCGTGAGATGTGAAGGAGATGCAGCAAGTCACCAATCCTCGCAGCAATGTGATCTGTCATGCCCTGTGCCTTTCGACGCTCGTCTCTGCTTCCCCATGCTGGTCCTCATTGCTTTGTTTGCTTTTGCACATCGTCTCTCGCTTGCTTTGCTCTCTCATTCTCGCCGCCCCAATCTTGTCTTCTATGTACACAGCACCGCCGTTCAATTCGCGCCAAGCAATTCCCGTAATCAACTCGATCTCTCCTCACGACTCGTATGAATCCACGATAGCCCTCGTCCCCACATTTATCCCCTGCAATATGTCCGCCGCACCCCAAAAAGCACTACACTGTGAATATGTCGTCATCGTAAGTTCTGTGCTACGTCTTAACCCCCCGAAGTCAGCTGACAGACTCTGAAATGCCCAGTTATCCCACCTTCGCTTACCACTGTTCACCCTTCCCGGCGATACCGAAGAGGATGACATTATCATGTATGCGATGGTCGTTCTTATTTGCGCCCAGGAGCCCGGAGGTGGTGAGTCTTCTCCCAACCTTCCTGCGCCTTCCCCAGCTGACATGCCATCTCGCATTCATCCTCGTCGTCTTAGCCGGGGAGTATGTTGAAGTCCTCTTTGCCCGTCGTGTCGAATACGAATGGACCTTGTATCAAATTCCTGTAAGTTGTGCATGTTTTCGTTCGAGGCATGAGCTCAACGTGTGCCGATACCGCAGACCTCCGGGCAGATACAAGTTGCTCCCACTGACGACGAGTTCTTCTGGCTCGAGTTCACTGAGGACGACCATCTGGAGCAGTTCGCGAGGCTGTTCGAAGACAACAGGACTCGATCGTTTTTGCCGTCCAGCCATGTAGTCATAAATAGTTTGAGTGTGTCGTAAACCAAAGTTGTTCGAGTTGCGTTTCGGGTATGCTGTCCGAAGTGTGCTACGTACTACCCTCCAAGCGTTCAACAGGCCCTCTTGTGCATGTCCGGTAGTACATGGCCAATGTGTATCTTGCCGCGATCCACCGCTTCATAGGCGCGTTGTAGAGCTACTTGCGCTCGGTGGCGGCAACTACAGCTTCTTGGAGGATGGGGGCTTAGATGCATTTTTGGAGAATGGTCAAGTTTCGTTGCTGAGTTGAACGGCAATTCTGATACCCTCATGGATGAGGTGCGCCGCACTTTGAACGAGCCTGCGGAAGTTGTCGGGGTGAGTTCCGTTTACTCTCTGAGCCACTTCATTCCTTCATTGGGTCTTCCAGATGAAGCCGCTCCCAGGCCAAGCGGAAGTCGTGATCATTCCCAACAGCCCATACTCGTTGCGTATGTGGCCCGGCCCGATCTCTGAGCACCAGTTCTGGACTACGTGCTCGCCAACGACACGAACAAAGCAGTCAATAGACCGACCGGGTATAACCTCACCTTCCACGTCCCTACGCCGCTGCCGTGGCTGGGCGTTGGCGGGCAAGCCTTGCATTCCGTCGGGGCGAACTTCGGTATCCCGGACGAGGACATTTTACCGGGGGAGGAGAAGTTCGTTGTGAGCGACGGCGTGGTCTGCACGTTGGAGTACCCGGAGCAGGGTGCGGGTAGTGTGGTCCGCATCGAAGTCCCCAAACGCGGCGAGTGAGTATGATCTGATGATTCGTAGATTTATTCTTGAGCTCGATGTACTATATGCTTACATGCCTCGCATGTATCGGCGAGCTGAATGTACTATACGCCTATCCTCTCCGCACCCATTGGTTTCCTATCCGCACCCATTGGTTTCCTATCAGCCAGGCTGAGCGCATCCTAGTAGTACAATGGCGTAGGACTCAGAGGGTTCGATGTTCAGCAGCATATAATTAATCAAATTCGCTGCTAGAGGCGGAAGGTACACGTGGATATCACTTCAGGCGTTGAACTCCAACCCGTGACACGGGCTCCGTCTAATCTAGCTTGAGATGCATGCAATCACCAACTGCGCGCGATACACAGGTTGTATTCGTGCGGCCATAATCACTGGGGAACTGGTACATGACCATCACCATGTACGAAACAACCAACCTCGATCTCGTTCTGCCAATTTCGGAGAGAGGATGCTACTTGATGTATGTTGCAAGCCGTGCGGTCAACGCTTCGATAGGCAACTTGCGGCAGCGCCGCTTCACCTTCTTGTCCAACTCAACGCGGTGCACATTCGCGCTGATGAATGGAAGTGACCACTGTCAGTTATATTCGTCCCGTCCAAGTGGACCAGAGACACGTACAGATGGTCGAATAGACCGTCAGGGTATGCGAATCGCATTCCAGAGTCGTGAGCCCTGGTAACAGAGTGTCCGGGAGTCGGACAGAGGGGACAGCGATAAGGTTTCGCGATAGTGACAGCCGAATTCGAGACACTACGACGGAATCAGCGTCGAAAAATGACAACACTATGATAAAAAAATTCAGACATACCGTGGAGGCCGTTGAGCGCGCATCGTTCGACAAGTTAGATCGACAGACATCCAGGTATAGTAGATCAGAGACTGGAAGGGGATCACGTCTTCTGGCCAACCGCACGCCATCCGCTGCTCGCGGAACTCCTCGGCGAGGCGCTTGCAGGTGGGGACGCTCTCTGGACTGACGAAGTCGCAAGCAATCTTGATGCAATCCGCTTGATTGGACACCTGGAAGAGGTCAGAATGAATGTCAGACCAACGAAGATCTACTGACCTGATGTGCACAACCAGCCGGGATGAAGACTGCGTCACCGACACCCTGACGGATAGTGTACGGGCGTACACGATGTCGAGCACTCAATTCCTGTAGCATCGTAGGGGTTATATATGTCTCCTGGTTATGTATGGGATCTCCTATCGCGGTCACTCCCTCCCGCTGTCTGGCGTATAGATACTGCCTGACGAGCGGTGCATCCTCAACAGCGAAAATGTGCCATAAAGCGTATCCGCGCTGGCCATCCTTCCGGGTTGATGCCCACATCAAGATGTTTACTGCGTCGGACAGGTCAAGGTGGAGCCTGGTGGAACCTGAGTGCTGGTCGTCGTGACTTGTCGACAAGGCATTGTACATCTTGGGACCTTCCAAAGCGCCCCTAGTCAGCAACCGCTAGGTAGATCGAAGAATACATACCTAAGTCAGGAGCTACTTCATTCTCTGGGAAGTGTGATGCAAGGTTCATGACGCCGGAAGATGTCGTGTAAGATGACATTGGAAGAGCGGTCTCGAAGTCCTGATACAACTTCGGAAAAAGTTCCTTGAACCGATTTTTGGGCGGCCAGTCCTGTGAACGCTGGAATCACCAGTACAGACGATCACATGGCGAAGCACCTACTTTGAGTTTCGTACTTCGATATGACGGACCCCGAGCCTTTCCGAAGAGAGAGAAGAATTCTCCCAGCTTGATCTTGGTGACCTGTCCGGAATCACAGTCTTCAACTTCGCACTTCATCTCGCCGAACCGTTCAGAAAACGCGTCCGGGGTCCAGAGTGTTTGGAAGTCTCGATCGACATCCTTGACGACGATCGGTATATGCTCCCTCCATATTGACGCAAACTTGTCCTGCGAGAGCTCAGTCTTCGGATAGCAGCGAGGTGTGCGCGACTTCCGTGGCTCCCTAGCGTCATCCATAGACTTGACCCTGCCATACACGATAAGTCGCTCTGAACACTGCGAAGATCCTTAAGTGCGACGTACGGCAATTGTATGGCTTGGATGGCCCGAATTAGATCATCCAAGTCGCTTGGCTTAAAGCGCGTCAAGCGTAGCAGCATATCTTTGTCGTGACAGCATACGGGCAGCTAGGTTCAGTGAATATATGGTAACCAGTGAAGACAACCTCATACTCACTAGTATGCACTGATAGCACCATTCTTGGCCGCAGAGTGTGCAAAAGTAACTCTCGGAAAATATGCATGTGCCGCAATAGTCTGCGCGATCATACTTCAGCAGATGTATCACCGGTCAACACGGGAGAGCAGACGGCCGGCTCACCACACGTGGTTCTATACGCATACGCCATAGCTCTGAAAGTCAGTTGGCAGCTGAGACTTGCCTGCTTCTCATTGAGCAGGAGCGGGAGGAGGTAAGTGGCTGCGAGTTGCTACAACGATACTCATCAGTTGAAATGGGGATCGAACACCCATCACGCAAGAGGACTCTCACCTGCTTCATAGCGACTTCATTACTGGAGTGAGGTTGTCGATAGACCTCGTTCAAGGGGACGCTCCCACTCGGCGTCTCATCCCAGAAGTTGTACGCGAAGGAGTTCGACACTCGATCGTACTTGAACCAACGAAATCCTGGGATGTCAAGAGATGAGTTCTGATGACGGAGACATTCGCATATGACCTCGACCTTTGAATGCACAATAATCTCTGGCGCCTGGTGGTTTGTCCTTACGGAGGCAGCTTGCGCATTTGGGGACGTTCGGTCGCTCTTTAGATGTCAGCCCGAAGCAGTCGGCTAACTTTGTGGGCATGCGGGAGCACACGGTCTTCTGCAGGAGCTCTCTGCATGCCGACACGCTGTTGTAGCGTCTGCAGGAAAATGGGCAGTAGACACTTACCCGTCGGACCCGTTCATGACGGCGATTGGCACGACTCTAGTAGTAGCAGCGTCGCTGCCGTCGCAGTCACCAAAGGCGCTTGAAGACCGCTCGCATAAGCATCACTGGCGCCGAGCGCCCGTTGTCTGCTCTTCCAGTGCCACGACAGGCCACGACCACGTCGTCAAGACCATATGTGCTCGCACCGCTGCAGCGAGCCGTATGACTACCCGTTACTGCCTCGTCTCCCTCGCATATGTCGTCTCTCCGGCTGCACCTCCTTGATCTGGCTCCAGAGTTGCTCTCGCCCACCCACCATCGCACAGCTCGCCGGACGTACTTCCTGAGGGCGGAGTAGGCTACCGTCGTGGATCCGGAGGAGGAGGTATCATCTCTGTTGGATCAAGGGCTGGCCGTGTAGGCTGTGGATATCGCGGTCCGTCGGCCTGGCTGTGGAGATGGCGAGCGCGCCGTCACGGGCGTGAGTGTGCTCATTCTTCCGTATCCGTGTGTGTTGACTGACTCGCTCTCTAGTGCGAACTGGGTTGGCGATCAGAGCATGTTGCTTTGCGTTGGAGGCTCTGGCTGCTAATGCAGACATCCTCCGGGGGCTCTGGCGTGCGCGTTGGCGCAGGCTACACTCCGCGCACTGCCGCTGCTCCTGTCTGCGCCGGAGGCCCTGACCGCAAAGCAGTCATCCTCCTGGAGCTCTGGCGCGTGCAATGGCGCGGGCTACACTCCGCGCACGACTTCTACCCAATTTCTGGTCCGCCCGCGACCCTCACAAGCACGACGGTTGCCCACGCACATCTTATTTGATTCCGAGTACCCGCCGCGTCTTGGCAGCATTCAAGACTGACCGCTTGGATCCACCCAAACGCACATCCGTCTTCCACACTAGTCTCGACCACCGGCCATCATTTGGGGTCAGTCTTGGGATGTGAGTGTTGCCGCTGTCATGGCCGCACAACCCTGGTCTGATGTCATTTTGCAGGTACTTCCACGACAATTCTGAGCTTGTAGGTTATCAGATGCTGCACATATAGCTGGTATGTGTTGAGCTTTCATCTGGTACGAGTCCCTTTGGCCAACGTTGTAAAGCTGTGACGCAGCGCATGGCAAGATGCACTTGCGCACCAAGTCGTTTTCGACAGGGATATCCCCTTCTGCAGCGTCGACCTCGTCCGTTGCAGCATCCTCTTCGTCCTCCACTCTGGCCTCGCCCTCGCCCTTGTCAATTCCCAAACGCGCCGGGTTCGATGTGAAAAGTCTTATTCAGAGCAAGAGCTCCGACGGCCCTTCCTCGTCCACAATCACTCCGTCCATCCCGCTTCCTCCAACGCTCCCAGTGGTGGCCTCTCCCGCTTCAACTCAGGCACAAGCGCGTTCATATTCGGGAAGCGTGTCGTCATCAAGTCTGTCACCGGACAAGAAGTTGACCTCGATCAGTTCAAGAAACATGCGACGCCTGCTGCCGTCTCATCGCCCATCGTTCCGAAATCTCCGGCACGGCGGACGGTTCCCGTGCGTATCGAAACGCCAGAGGCCAAGAAGAAGCGCCTAGCTGAAGAGGAGGCTGAGAAGGCTAAGAACGAGGCGGAGAAGCCGAAAGAGGAAGCTGAGGAAAAGGCCAAGAACGAGGCGGATGCAGAGGAGAGGCGAAGCGTGAAGAGGAAGAGAGGCAGCAGAAGGAGGAACCTGAAAGGTGGGCGAAGGAGGAGGAAAAGAGGTGGCGGAAGGAGGAGGAAAAGAGGTGGCGGAAGGAGGAGGGGGAGGAGCGTAAGCGGAAGGCTGAGGAGGAGGAAGAGCGGTTGCGCAAGGTGAGGAGAAAGCATGGAAACAGGAGGAGGAGTGCGCTGCGAAGGAGGCGGAGCGGGCCCAGGCCAAAGTCAAAGCTGAGGAGGCTAAGGCTGAGCCCGAGGAGGGTGAAGTCGAGGAGTCCGAGCAGACTGCAGAGGCTACGGACGAGGCAAACATGGAGGAGTCCAAGGACACGGTCTCCGACAAGGCGCCACTACGTATCGACACCGCCTTCACGCCTTCCGACGGTAAGCGTCGTCCGGGACGTCTCGATCTCTCGTCGACGAAGAACCCCGCTATCCCCGCTCCTCTGCCTTTCGCGTTGGTCACCGCTCGCATCATCGAGGATATCGTAGCATCCAGTACCCTGAGGGGCTCAAAGAGCCCCAAGTCCGAGCTCAACGTCAACGCAAAGCAGGGCAAGTACCGGTACGTATACTGGGCATATTCTTGTTGAAGCTTGTGCTCATGCTCTCCACCTTAGCTGCGACCGAGATCTCCTTCTCCAGTTCATCGCTGCTTCCAAATAGAAGCCCGAGTCTCTTCCTCCTCTTGCTGCCATCGGCCTCGAGCCTGCGGACCGGAGCTTCCCTATAATACGTGACGGCTCGCAGCACGGCGGCAGCGGCGGTTCGTCCTCTACTACTATGGCCCCTCCCTCCCGCTACGCCTCCGTTGGATCAGTATTTCCGATTTCAACAAGCCTGCCGTCAACCCCTTCACGATGGGTCAGTTCTCTACCCTGACGCAGAAGATGTCGAGCGAGGAGCACTTCGCTCAGTCTCAGCGCTCGACGTGCATATCAGGCCCGCCAGGCATGCAATTTGGTCATCCCAACCCCATGGTTCGCTCCTCCAGTCAGGGCAGTGTCGGTCACTCGAACAGCGGCCATACGCGGAGCCAGCGCGGTAACAAGCGTGGGGAGAAGGACCGCCCGCAGCTCCTTTCGCTCGATCAGGACTCGCCCGAGGTGGTCGACCGCAATGTCCGCTCCCTGCTCAACAAGCTTATCATGGAGCGGTTTGACTAAATTTCTGACCAGATCACTTAATGGGCCAACAAGTCTGAGAAGGAGAAGGACAGCCGTACGCTCATTCAAGTCATCCCGCTCGTGTCCGAGAAGGCGACGGAAGAGGCGACGTGGTCCGAGATGTACGCGCGGTTGTGTGGCAAGATGATGGAGCAGATCAGCCCGAACGTTCACAACGACGGGATCAAGAACGCTGAGGGCAAGCCTATCGCCGGTGGCCAGCTCTATCGCAAGTACCTGCTCAATCGTTGCCAGCAGGATGTCGAGCATGGATGGGTCGCAAAGGAGGCTACTGCTGGCGCTGCTGCGACGAAAGCCACGGAGGACTACGCTGCGAAGGCGGCCGCTGAGGGGAAGAAGGAGGGCAAGACGAACTTTTCCGACGAGTACTACGCTGCGCAGAAGGCATAGCGTCAGGGTTTCGGTCTCATCACGTTCATCGGCGAGTTGTTCAAGCTGCAGATGCTCACGGAGCGTATCATGCACGAGTGTGTGAAGAAGCTCCTCGGCAACGTCGAGAACCCGGAGGAGGAGTAGATCGAGAGCTTGTGCAAGCTCTTGACGACTGTCGGCAGATCCTCGATACCCCCAAGGCCCGCGCTCACATCGACGTGTACTTCACGCATGACGGAGCGTACGAAGAGCCCGAACATCACTTCCCGTATGCAGTTCATGCTGCAGGTGCGTTGGATTTTATCTCAATGATTTTTTATCCTGACGTGTTTGCTGCAAGATATCATCGAGTTGCGGGAGCGCAAGTGGATTCCTCGGAATGCGGTGGCGCGCCCACGACGCTCGCATCTATTCACGAGCAGGTACGTACATTTCTCGCATGGTTCGTTTAGATAAGGATCTGAACGTCTCCCTCGTAGGCTGCCAAGGACAGCTATGAACCGCACGCCTAGCATGTCCCGTGGTGGCTCAAGACGTGGCGGCGACCGTGGCGACCACACACAGATTGGTCCCGATGGTTGGGCCGTTGCCGGCGGTCCGGCTACCCGTCCGCCACCCAAGGCTGGTGACCTGTCGAAGTTCGGCCAGAGAGACGCGACGCGATTGATGTCCAGAAATCTCGCTGATGGGATATGTCTAGTCAGGTATGCAGTGTCTGCTTTTCGAGCAGAGTTGGGCGTGTGCCATGACGCCAAGACGACGAGATCTGCTGGAGAAGGCTGAGAGGCCTTGAGATTGTGCAACTGAGCCGGGGAGACGACGAGAGGGCAGTTCAAGTCGTCAAACATCGTCCCGTACGACCTCAGAATGGCCTATTCGAGCAAAGTGTGGGATACGACGAGCGAACACACGAGCGAGCATGGCCAGGGGTGGGGATCTCGATCAAGGCCGACACCGTATCGCCGTGGTTCTTATAGATGAGAGGACTCAGAGTCAGACTTCGGGATCACGTACGTGGTCCTCATGTCTCCGTATGGCAGTCCTAACCCTAACCCATCAGAATGCCATCGTCGCCGACGGATTAGTTGCCTTCTCCGCCATCCTCATCGGCGTCCGTTGCACGCTGCACGTTGTCGTCGATGCCCTCTGATCAAAGCACCTGGCTGATCTCTGTTCCTGAGTGTGGCGATGCGGAAAGTCTCTTCCACGAGCTGTCCTTGAGCTGAACTCCAGTGCCAAGCTCGGCCAACCATCGAACCTCGCGCAGCTCTCAATCCCGTCATTCAAGGTCAATACTCACCGCACAGAGTCAGATCTCATGCCGAAGAAAATGATGTACTGCAGCCAAAACAGGAACCGTGGACTCACTCATCGCCCTGTCTGAGGAGCTCCCCAAGCACGATGCCTTCTTTACGGCAACTGTCGCAAAGACAGTGGACACTCCGCAATATCACAACGCTCCGTCCAAGATTTCACAACACGTACTCGTTAACGAGCAACCCGTTGACTCCTACCTACTGCGCGGATGGGCATGGAACGAGGGACGCTACGAAGTGCAGCGGTCCCTCAGGGAGATGGTCGACGTATTGAACAAGGTTCGTTGTAGTGTCCCACAAGCGCGATAACTGTCACCAATGGCTCGTCTGTCTGGAGGAGATGACCTTCATCGACAACGTGATGAAGACGAAGTTGACAATCTTGCGAAGGGGTCACTAGTTCAGATGCAGCGGAAGAACACGTATGTATGTTCCTTCGGGGTTCTAGCTATACCTCGTGTAACACGCTTCAATTGCCCAGCGGAAACCTTTCCGTCCGGTTACTCACTGACATCGTCAAGAAGGAGTACTTCATCGGCGACTCGGAACATATGCAGACCGTTCTCGTGGCCGTACCAAAGTGAGTGTCGTCCTATGCCCTGCGTGTGTACAGAGTATGAACCTACCCCGCGCAGGAACCCGGTAAAGTACGCCAAGTAGGAGCGACTTGATCGTGCCGCGGTCATCAACGTGAGTCCAGTCGTAGTAGCTTGTAACGTGAGGCTGGATTGGTTGCTACGGACAGCCTTATCGATGCGGAGCCTGTTCGCCGTTGTGATCTTCCGTCGCGTCCACGATGACTTCGTTCAGGAATGCCGCGAGAACAAGTAAGCCCCTCCCGAGGAACGTGACCCCGACGCTATGATTGAGTGCCTGAAATCAGGTTCATTGTTCGCGAATTCTTTCTCTGAGGAGCCGATTGAAAAGCACAGAGAAGAGCTTCAGACAGCTGACACAACCGAGATTGTCTCGGACATAGTATTGGCATACCTGAAGGTTTTGGAGTTGTTCGTCGAAAGTGTGCTGCGGTACGGTCTCCCAGCACATTGAATTGAATTCTACGTCAAGGTGAGCACGCACTCCGTCTAGTAGTCCGAGGACACGCCCCTGATTCACCTTCTGCCCGTGTCGAAGGCGATGAAGCGAACGCTAGCGACATTACAGTTACACCTCGCATACCTCGCAGGGCGCGCGAATCCCGACAAGTCGAAGGGCAAGAAGTCTAGCGGCACTGACGACCTCGGCGCCGAGTACCAGACAATCCTCGAACAGGAGTTCTCGACTTCGTGTTGTTCGAGATCCCATGGATCGTCCTCTGAGCAGGTATACGGAGCCACGGACGAGGACAGTATGACCATGACGACGCAAATCGGCGGACACGATGTGCTCATCCACGGAGATGCGCCTGTAACGTTGCCGCAAACCCTCGCCTCAGCCCTCGTTTCAATACTATACATCCGCATACCCATATCCACACCTGAGGTGGACAACCCAATTGGAGGAGATTCGGAGACCCAACTCGTCCAGGTTAGAGCAATCGTGGGTTTGAATGACTGTAGTGCTATTACCGGAGGCTCGATGCCATCCAACCTCGGCTTCTGCATGACGGTACGCAGGACGTCGTCCTTCTATAAGCGTGTTCCTTGAACAACATCCTCCCTGATCTCTGTCAGGCACTACTGCAATACCTCGCGACGGCTGTAGTCTGTATGTAGCTTTGATCCCACACCGTCGCTGTGCATCCCGCCGCATGGCCAGATATGCCGATGCTGGCAATCTCTCTGTGGCTCGATCCTGGGCGTCCAGGTACGTCTGCGCTGGGATTCGAACTATCGCTCAGCTGCTTTCGTACTATGTATGCTGACGTGTTCCATACAGGATATGCCTATGCCCTGCACGAGATCAAGCTCCGGTCACCGTCCCTCATGCATACCACGGTACCGCTGGGTCATGCGGCGTTGTCACTAACAGCAACTAGGCCAGGAGGCGCGAGGCTCTATCATAACGAGACAGGACGGCAGCGCAGCGAAGAGGACGAGCACGACTCGGAGGCTTATGTACCACGCAAACCGACTCGATGAGCTTCATGACCGGCCGGAAGCTCTCTGCTTGCACATGTCGGGAATCGGACCACCCTGGGCCTTCCGTTAACAGATACCGGGGAGTGCTCGAGCGCAGATCAACGTGGGCAGGTTTGGTCTCGCAGTCGTACCCCACGACAACTCCTCCGATGTGACGCTGAACTACGACACTGCGAGCACGGCGTCAAACTCGTACAAGGGTACCGTCTGCCGTCACGGATACCGATAGTATCGCATATGCCGGACAGAGTACGCCACGTACGGCTACGAGTGGTGGTGGAACCCGGAAGGGCTTCATGCTCTCGGGCGTGGATGCTACCTTTCAGGCCAGACGACACCGGCATCGTCCTGAAGGAGCTACGTGTGAGCCTTAGTAGCTGTCCTCCACGTCGCCGACGCTGACATGTGCGGCCATAGTGGATCAACTTCGACCTGGGCATCTCGCGTGAGTACCTGTTTCATGCTCTGACAATGCTGATCTCGTGCAGGTGTTCGTCGACTTGCGGGTATACCAGCGCGACGACAACGCCGGAAACTCGGAGGCGCAGTAACCATACCCGACCGCTGACGAATCCGCAGTGACTGTTCAGACGCCCGTTGACCCGATCGTATAAGATGCTCTCCTCCATGAAATGCACTCGCCATCTTCTGTAGCGACCCGGCCATCAGCGTCCACAACAACCCTGTCAGCTCGCGGACGCACCTCATGCACTCCTGCACGTCCTCAAACACAGCCTTCAGGTCCTTGATGGCGCCATACATATTGTACGTGACCGGGTGGCCCTCCTTTTCCTTGTCCTTGTCCTTCTCGTACACGACACCCAGCTTCCCGAACACCTCCGGGTCATACTTCTCCTGCATAATCTCGTCGATCTCGAACTCGCCCCGCCGCTTGAGCATCGCCACGAGCATGTCCGCCGCCTGCTGCACGTTGAGGCTCCGTGCGCGCAGGAACTTGGCGAAGATCACCAACGCCTTTCGCATTAAGGATGGTCGAGAGTTCGACGCCCCAGAGTGTGATGGACGTCGGCACGGGCGACTTGTCGGGGTATGCCTTTGCGAAGAGACTCGACAGTTCAGACTGTTGCGTTGACAAGGAGAGAATGACACAGACAACAGTGAGCACCAAAAATGAAGATGGACACGAACACGTACTTCTTGACCCCCTCCCACTCCGCGTCCGTGAACTTCTGCGTGAGCGCGTTCTGGGGCTCGACGCCGTCATCTGTCTTCACGACAGGCTCTTCCGCGGGCTTCGGATCTGCTGCGGATGCAGACATCGCGCAGACAGGAAACGTCAAGGTAGGCGACGGCGGACACGTAGTGTGAGCATTCCCACTCTGCAGCTGAAACTTGAATACAGTTCGTCGAACACGCACCTTCCCGTTTGGCTTCAGGCGCAGGCGTAATCTCCGGCGCAGCTGTCGGCTGCTCGGGATCAGCTGCAGTCACAGCTGGGGTGGCGGGAGTCGCCTCAGCCTCGGGCACAGGGGCTGCTTCCGTGGGAGCGGGCTCGTCGGCGGTCGTTGTGGGCTCAGCGGACGCGGGCTCAGTGGCGGAGGGCGCGTCGGTGGGCGGGGGCACGGGGATGGGCTCTATGTTTTCGCCGGCCATGATGTCGCTCGTCGTTCGCTGTCAAGACGTCGTCGTGTTGGCGGTTGGAAACGAAGCTGAATGCCGACGCGACCCGCGAACCTGGCACTGCCTGGCATCGACGCTTTGATGGCCTCTGCTCACAACCATCCTTGAATTCTTGCCTTGACTCTGAGGCTCTATTCCGGACACCCGATATACTCACCGCCTCGAGCCTCTATGGCTGCAGCATCACCGTCCACAGACCCGCCGTACTACGTCCTCATTGCGCATAGCCAGTCGCTCGAAGATGTGGTCATGCACGAGCACGGGGAGGACGTAGATCGCTGAGGGAACTCCGGGTCTGCAATATGCCAAATATTCATTATTTGTGGGTGCGGAGGGGGAGGGCCATCCTGTACACACGTCATCTCGTGTCAAGCCTCCGCAATGCTTCCCGTTGTCCAACACAACCTTGGCTTGCCCAAGGCCATCAATGCCTGGTATATTGTGTCGGAGGGCTTCCGTTTGTGAGAACACCGACACGCACCCGGGCAACGGGCATTGCAATGGCCCTTGAGGTCGAGCGCGAGTGCCGAAAGACACGAGCTGTCGGGCGTGTCCGCGTATCGTTGGGGAGAGCATCTTCTCTGCCAGTGCAGAACTCTCACCTTGTGAGCGCAAGTAGGGCCAGGGGTATACGCATGATGTAGTGGTAATAGTCGAGGTCCAACGTACGCGGCGTCGGAGGACGCGCGCGCTCGTGCGGCCCCGCACGCACCGGCGGCAATTCTCTGCACTGTTTCTCCACGACGTCTGCAGCTAATAGCTATCGCAGTCATTGCGCCCCCTCTGAAGTTTCTTACGGGTTCAAAACAAGCATCGATACAAAGTCTGTCCAGCTCAGTCCCTGAAGGCCTGACTATTCCGCAAACTCATGTTTCTATACGCCCTGACCTTCGGGTTCCGGCAGCCATACCAAGTGCTAGGTACGCTCGCGTCCACCTTCTCCATCTCTACCGCTAATCAACCCTACACGCACACTAGTGCACTCGCACATGTGCAAAGACGCAATTGTGCGCAAGATCGACTTCGTGAAGCAGCTTGGGGTCGTCCTGCAGGGAACCGTCAAGCCGAGTGAGTTTTCCCTCCCCTGCCCTCCGCGTCCATCCCCTCCTGCCGTCGCGCGATGGCTGACCAGCTGCCCGGCGAAGGCGCTCTTCAGTGATCACCCAGTGCTGTATCCACGAGCTCTACCTCCAAGGCAAGGAGCAGCAGCCCGCCGTGGACCTCGCGAAGACGTTCGAGTGGCGGAAATGCAACCACCGCGAAGCCATCCCCGGGGACGAGTGCCTCAGCAGTGTCGTCGGTACGTCTCTTCCTTCCCTATCTTAGTCCCCCATCTCCTCCCCTCTCTCCGGTCTCCCTCTCCCACGGCGCCCATGCAAGGACGAACCTGACTGTATGCGCGCACAGGCGAGACGAACAAGCACCGCTACGTCGTCGCGACAGAATTTCAAGAGCTCCGGCAGAAGCTGCGGGCCATCCCCGCCGTCCCCATCGTCCACAATAAGCGCTCCGTCATGATTGTCGAACCTCCAAGTGATACTACACTCCGAGCGAAAGCCCTCGTACGTCTCATTTTCATCCAAATGCACGTCATGCTCATGGTACTGCAGGAGGAAGAGAATGCGCTGCCTCCTACTGCGCCGGAGGCAGCAAAGCTACCCGCCGCCGCAACAACAGAGCTCCGAAGAAGAAGAAAGGACCGAAGAGTCCAAACCCTTTGAGCGTGAAAAGAAGAAATCCAACGCTGCCGCGATGACGAAGAAGGAGACTCTGGCGCTGTCTTCAAGAAAGCTATGAGTCAGCAATGTTGGTCACTCCGACACAAGCGTCGTGAAAGCGAACTCGCCTCTTCAACTCGGCAAATCCTGGATTGTCCAGCTGTGCATTTTGGGAGGACAGAAGGCGGCCGACGTCTTCGAGCTTGCACATACTCGTTGTCCTGACCGGTGACCGCGCAATTTTTCAGTCAACTTGGTGAGTACTCGATATCTGTGCTTTAGGAGAGGCCATCCTGGTATCTGGGTGAGCAAAACCGAGGCAGACACTGGCATCGCGCCAGTCTCGGCTGACGGGCTGTCAGGTCTGCTGCGTCTCGTCTTGCGATGTGTGTCCTGAGTGCGAATAGCCACGTCATGCTACGCTAAGAGTGCGACTTGCGAGGCCGCCATCTAGATGAACTCCGCCAGTAGGTCTTTTCGATCCGATGTTACGACGAGGGGCGGATTTGTCCAGGCTATGCGGACGTCGGAGTGCTGTTTGGCCCCTCGATTGAGGTGGTGCGAGCAACACCGATTCGGACCGGGGAAAGACCCGTGCTCAGTGTGCATCTCCCTTCGATACCGCAGACATGGTTTTCGTACGATGTGGCGGAGGTTTTGTGGCCCGAGGTGTGGCGAAGGAGGAGGAGAAGGGGAGAAGGAGGAGAAGGAGGAGAAGGAGGAGAAGGAGAAGGAGGAGACCGGTGGCGGAGGCCCCGAGTCCGTTCGAGCCGTGCACGGGGTTCACTCGCGCTCGACAGAGTCCGAAGCATCTACACAGCTCATGTCAATTAGTCGTCTGCATCAGAGGAGATCAGGTCACTAAACGTGCCCCGGAAACTCTCGTCGGCCGCCGTGCGCAAGGACCCCTGACAATAGGTGGGCAACCTGGAGGGCAGATCCGGCACTTTTTGGCCCGCCGGGACCCCAAATTGGAGGGCTCATCTGGCACTTTTTGGGCTGAAAATCGGGTCCAACCTGGTGATCTGTCCGGAAGAAATGGCAGTGGGCGGGCGCGAAGCGCCCGCCGGGCGACCGGGACGCTCCGAAACGCCCCCGGAGGTCCGGTCCGGGCCAAAAAAAGTCGTGCTGGAACACCTCCGGCAGAAAAATGGGCCCCGAAGGGGCACAACCCGGTGATTTGTCCGGCACTTTCAGGCCGAAATTTCGCGATTTTGTCCGGCACTTTTTGGTGTTTTGGCGGACCCTCCGTTCCAGGTTGCGCTACCGAGCTTATCGGCACAGCATCATAATTGTCGCATTTTGAGTCAGCCTTGATGTTCTCTATGAAGACAAGTCTGTGGGTTGACCATTGGTCTCTGTTCGCGATCAAATCAAATGTTGCTTGGTGTAGTGATCTACATCTCTAATTAAAATTAGAAATGAATAAATGCACATCTTGGCCCCGGTCGGTGATGTGCAAGCTCACCTCAGCTCGAAAGCCAGCCCTTGACAGCCAGAGCTATGGCTCAGCTTTGAGAGCTACCTAATAAAACCTCAACCCAAGTTTCTGAGGAACTTGAACTTGAGCTGCTATGAGGGTTTTGTTGTTTATTCATTCTCCGCATGTGTGCACAGGTTCTTGCCTGAGTCTGCTGAGTCAGTAAGTTTCCAAAAGGATAGTGGGGTTCTCTGCCTTCCGGTCCTGGAGTTGCTTCAAGTAGTATTCTGGAGAGAGAACTGAGAATACAGAGGGTTTGTGGGCACTTATCAAGATGTGTGCTACAAGGCCCTGAAGCTATCGCGCTGCAACAATTACAAGTGTGCTACAAGGCCCTGAAGCTATCGCGCTGCGACAATTACAAGCGTGCTACAAGGCCCTGAAGCTATCGCACTGCAGCAATTACAAGCGTGCTACAA
>WJSG01024208.1:0-10310 GCA_016618145.1 Sanghuangporus lonicericola | reverse complement strand
CGGTTCCTCCTCCCGAGTACGCAAGCCGATTCTTTGCGTTTATGAAGGCAGTCATGCGTGGCGGTGAGGGCGGCGGGCGGTTCAAGGCCGAGTGATTCCGATGCTCTCTCTTGCTCTTGCTCGTGAGCCTGCCGTCACGATCCTCTCTCACTGTCTCTCACCGCCGTACTTATCTCGGTTGTCCGTCCTCGTTCGGTGTTTAAACTATCATATTGGACCAGGTTGCATTCTCCCTGTAGCATCATCACGAATCTTCGCCCCTATCCTACTCGAAGCATACCCCATCCTCCATACAGTCTGCAGTTAGGCCCTTTGTGAACGTCGAGTGTCAGGGTTGGTCGGTTATTGGTCCATTATCGGATTTGGTCTTCGTCGTCGGATTTGGTGTCGCTCTCGCGCGGGATGCTTGCTTGCTCATCCTCGTCCACGCTCCTTCCCCCTTCTTCACTTACATATCCCCTCGTAACACTATATGAGCGCGCCCGTGTATGCGGAGGTCGCGCTGCCACACTCCTTCCTGCCTCGGTTCCTCACATCTTTCTCCTCTCCTCGCTTCTCTGGATCCATTCCCTGTCGTCGTCGTCCCGGACCTCTCGACTCGCACGCACATGGACCTTACTGCACATTGCAAGGATTTTCCCTTCTATTTCTCATCGTCAGCTTGGCACCTGTTACGCTTCCTCTCCTCGCGCTTTGGCCTTGGTCTCTCACGTCGCGGTAGCTCTGCTAGTCTTGTTCCATTTTATACAGTATATAATGTACTACATGTGCTGACATACAAGCGCGAATACATCTTAGTGCAAACCCCAAGTAGACGCCATGTGAACTTGCCTCCAACCTCGATCCCGCCACGACTTCAAGCGATGCTCCTCCCCCACAATGTTTACCATCGTTCCTTGGCGGGATCCATACATATAATGGCCTGATAACAGTACCTCGCAGTGAGAAATTAGAGACATCGATTATCACCAACACCCAGAAGACCGGCTGGCCATCAACGTTTGCTGAGGCATACAAAGCCATGCGAATCTTCTATTGTAAAACATCTCGGTCACTATATCGGGAAAGCAAACTTGCCATACATAGGAATTTTGTGTGCTTACCTTCCGCTCAGTTGTTTTCTTCGCAGTAAACTTGTAGGTAGATTGTACACTCACCGTAGAGCGTTTCGTCAAAGTCACCTATGGTTAGTTTGACAACGAGCAGAAACGACAGCCCTGCCAATGTGGTCTGAGTGAGCGTCTGGCACGCTCAGATTGGCAGCCCGCAATTCCGTTCGAGGTCCGAACAATCGGCGTTTCGTAGAGCCCTATCGGAGCTTAGAAAACACATTACGTCATCTGCACGTGGACGTCGGGCGCAGCGCGACGCGACGCGTCCTCTTAACCAAAACCAACCGCCACCGCGACTGCGACGTTCCCGCCCAATGGCGGCGCGATTAGGGACGCGTAATACATGTTTTCCGATGCCGCCGTCTGTTCCGACGCTCTGGATGACGCAAAGGGCCTGCCACCAACATTGGTCACTGATAAAGGTCAGTAGTCAGTCTCTCCCTCTCTCAGTCCCTCGACTCTACAGTACAGTACTATGGCCGCTGGCGAGCGTCGGCGATCGACACGACGGAATTTGACGCAGGACACGGTGGACAGAAGCGATGAAGCAGAGGCTCACCGTTCCCGTACCCGCAGGAGGTCCCGGGCAGACCAGGAAAACAGTCCAGGACCCTCCGAAACACGTCCCCGACGTCTCCGCGAGAACGGAACTGCGTCTGCCTCAGGCAGCTTCTCGACATCCCGTTTCCGGTTGTCTGAGACACGATCCAGGACCGTGTACGACGGGTCAACAGCCTCAGACCCACTACCCGTACAAGAGACTTATACTGCAAACAATTCCGTACTAAGCAGCCAAGGCCGCTTTCGAGTTACGTCCGGTACAGGTGAGTCATTACTGTCGAAAGATATAGAAGATACTCACAAACTGCTCTTTGTCTGTAGAATTTCGCTTCCTCACACCACCACCAACAAACAGCTCGAGCGTTGTACGCTCGAGCTCAACCACATCCCGTCGCCGTACTACGCAGCAGGATGAGCAAGATAACTCGAATACAAGTGAGTGCAGTACAGTTGCAATGACTGACATCACGCTGATCTTTCTCTCCAGGCTCAGCAGACACTGCTCGCGGCCTTCCTACTCCGCCACCGACTGGTCCTTCGGAAGACAGTGAAGGGGAGCAGCCCGTCACTCGCGAAGACAGTGAAGGCGATGGGGAGCGGCCCGTCGCTCGCAATGGACGTGAACGTGGCAATAGTGAGTGTTCATTCCCGCGTTTCCTTCCGTACAGAATCCTAGATGTACTAACGGTCTACTCATTTTAGGATTGCGACATTCAAGGCTTTTGCTGCCTCTTGCCCGACGTCCTTACCGGGAACCCGTCGAGCGTCATGATCTAGGTCGCATGAACGTACCTTGCCGTCACTGCGGTGCCCTGCACTGGATGGCTGAGCGACTCGCAGCAAGCTCCGACAGCAACCCCCTCTTTGGTCTGTGCTGCAACAGCGGTGCAGTCCATCTGCCACCTCAGCCTGACCCTCCTCCTGCTATCCGTGACCTATTTACTGGTCGCGACGCTGCTGCGAAGGAGTTTCGAGAGAACATCAGACAATACAACTCGACATTTGCATTCACGTCTCTTGGGGTGAAGATTGACGAGTCCGTCAACAATTCCCGCGACCCTGCACCGTATGTCTTTCGCATACATGGAGAACTCTGTCATCGAGCCGGTTCTCTGATCCCCCAGCCTCCGCGCGCACCGGAGTACTCTCAGCTGTACTTGTACGACCCTCACATGGCCCTCGACGATCGTGCTCGACGCAACAGCAACCTCCGCGTCGACACACTAGCTTTGCTTCAAGATGTGCTGTCGCAGACGCATCAATACGCTCCGGTTTTCCGCTTTGCGTACGAGTGGCTGGCTGAGCATGCCCAACCTACAGAGGATGTCTGCATCCGCCTTGCGGTAGACCCGACGCGCGACCGTTGACGCTACAATCTTCCTTCCGCGGACGATGTGGCTGTTCTCCTTCCAGGTGAAGAGGGAGGAGACTACCGAGACATCGTGCTACGCACTCGCGCTGGACCCCTACGTCGCATCAACGAAGGTCATCCCGCCTATGCTCCCCTCCACTACCCCCTTCTCTTCCCATACGGCACATCCGGATGGCATTCTGGCTTGCGCATCCAGCCGTCAACGCAGCATGGACGCGAGCGGCAGCGACTGTCACTTACACAAGTCCGCTACTACGCCTATCAGCTCCATATGCGTCCGACGGAGTTCTCCACTATACTGCGAGGTGGCCGCCTGCTCCAGCAATACATCGTCGACATGTGGGCGGCGTCCGAGCAGAGTCGTCTCAACTTCATCCGCACGCACCAGAACGAGCTTCGAGCTTCTGTCTACAGTGGGCTGCAAGATGCCATGCGTCACGGTCAGGACGTCGACCTCCGAGAGCTTGGTCAGCTCATCGTTCTCCCCTCCTCTCACACCGGCAGCCCTCGCTTCATGCAGCAGCTCTTCCAAGACTCGATGGCGATTGCTCGCTATTACAAGCGCGTCGACCTGTTCCTCACAATGACCGCAAACCCTTCCTGGCCAGAGATCACTCGCGAGCTGCTTCCAGGGCAGACTGCTGCTGACCGCCCGGACTTGGTTGCGCGAGTCTTCAACCTCAAGAAGAAGGCACTACTTCAAGAGATCTTCGAACGAGGGATCTTCGGCAGAGCAGTCGCACACGTCTACACCATCGAGTACCAGAAGCGTGGCCTTCCACATATGCACCTGCTCATCTTCCTCGACCGATGCGACAAACTCCTGGACCCCGCTTCTGTCGACTCCGCTATCCGGGCTACGTGGCCAGATCCTATCACCGAACCTGTCCTCTTCGACATGGTCAAGAGACACATGGTCCACGGTCCCTGCGGCGCTGCCAATCTTTACTCGCAGTGCATGCAGAACGGCAAGTGCTCCAAAGGCTTCCCTAAGCCCTTTCAAGACGGTACATCACTGGAGCGCGAGGGCTACCCTCTCTATCACCGACCAGACGACGGGCGTGCGTACCAGGTTGGACGACATCTGGTGGACAACCGCTGGATTGTGCCATACAATCCTTACCTGCTTGCGCGCTACGACTGCCACATCAACGTCGAGTGCTCGGTCACGTTCGCCTCGCTCAAGTACATCAGCAAGTACATCCATAAGGGCCACGACAGAGGCACACTCGAGGTGTCTGTCCATGACGAAGTCCGGGAGTATCTAGATGCACGATATGTGGCTGCTCCCGAAGCCGTCTGGAGGCTCTTCCAGTTCGACACTCACGGCCAGTCACCGACGGTTGTCCGCCTTCAAGTGCACCTTCCAGGGCAACATCTGGTGACCTACAATCCGAACGAATCACCGGAAGTCGTCGCAGCACGAGCAGCGGGGGAGCGAACCATGCTGACTGCTTTCTTCGAGGCGAACCGTGAGGAGAGCGGTGTTGCAGACTTCGCCCGCCAGTACACATACCAAGAGTTCCCTCAACATTTCGTCTGGAAGGAACAGCAGAAACGGTGGGCCCTCCGTCAACGAGGTTTTGCACTGGGTCGAATGTACTTCGTCTCCCCCACAGCAGGCGAACGCTTCTACCTCCGTCTCCTGCTCACTGTCGTCAAAGGGCCAACATCGTTTGAGGATCTGCGCAGCTACAACGGCGAAACACTCAGCACCTTCCGCGAAGCATGTCGAGCACGAGGACTGCTCAAAGATGACGACGAATGGAAGATTTGTCTTGAAGAGGCTGCTGAGATGCAGACAGGTGAGTCCGCATCGTTCAAGCCATGTCATCTGCATCTGACAGTTGTATGACAGGTTCTCGCCTTCGTCATCTCTTCGCCACAATACTCATCTTCTGCCGCCCACTCGCACCTGAAGAGCTATGGCACAGATTCCGCACTGGAATTTGCGACGACCTCCGTCACCGGCTCACCCTATATGGATACTCGAATGCTTCAGACGACGAAGTCTACGACTACGGGCTCTTCCTTCTTGACCGCAACCTCCGGTCACTAGGCTACTCCCTTTCCGACTTCGACACCATGCCCCACCCTCAACGGAACTGGACTGTCTATGCCGGCAATCCCTTCATTGCTGAGGAGCTTGACTATGACGCGGAGAGCGAGCGCGAGATGTGCCAGCGTTGCATCGACCAACTTAACCCTGAACAACGGTCTGCCTTTGAGCAGATTGTCGACTCTGTCTTCAACGGCCATGGCTCGGTCTTCTTCGTCAACGGGCCTGGTGGAACAGGCAAGACGTTTCTCTACAGTACCGTTTGTCACAAGGTGAGCGCACCGTCGCGGCCTCAGGTCTATGACTCCCAGTATTCCTTACTCACTATACTATTACAGGTCAGAGGAGAAGGTCGTATTGCCCTCTGTGTCGCATCTTCAGGAATTGCGTCTATCCTCCTCCCAGGTGGCCGCACTGCGCACTCTCGCTTCAAGATACCAGTCGAGAACCTCCACGCTCACTCGACCTGCAGTGTCACAAAGGAGAGCACATACGCAGCTCTTCTGCGAGCCGCTGACATCATTATATGGGACGAAGCCGGGAACCAACATCGCTGGGCCCCGGAAGCGGTTGATCGACTCATGAAGGACCTCAAGAACTCAGACAAACCGTTTGGAGGAGTCACCGTAGTCTTTGGCGGTGACTTCCAGCAAACTCTTCCTGTAGTCGTCCGAGGCTCACGCGCTGACATAGTCTCCGCAACCCTATTGAGGTCGTACCTCTGGAGCCACATCAAGGTCCTTCGACTGTGGCGCAACATGCGTCTCGAACACGCCCCAGAGAATGCCGCTTTTGCACAGTGGCTTCTCGACATTGGGCACGGCCGCATTCATGTTAACGGCGACTACACCAAGGTTGCTTTACCCCCCCACATGCTGCGCCATTCCATCGAAGACCT
Source organism: Sanghuangporus lonicericola (assembly GCA_016618145.1). Lineage (NCBI taxonomy): Eukaryota > Fungi > Basidiomycota > Agaricomycetes > Hymenochaetales > Hymenochaetaceae > Sanghuangporus > Sanghuangporus lonicericola. The sequence continues at coordinate 4,308 of WJSG01024208.1, read as the reverse complement.
CCTCGCCGCCATCTACCATGACATCGCTGCTGGAGATGTCCCTCCTCCGCCCCAATACTTCCTCGACCGCATCATTCTCTCCGCACGGAATGAAGACGTCGAAGACATCAACCAGCGAGTCCTCGATCGCCTGCCCGGGGAAGAGCGCGTATATCACAGCGCAGACTCCGTCATCCTGGAGCCTGGTGCAGACGAAGATTACGACGCCACGCGCCACGGCCATGCCTATCCGCCTGAATACCTGAGATCCCTTCGAGCATCTGGACTTCCGCTTGGGGAACTACGCCTCAAGGTTGGAGCTCCGGTGATACTGCTCCGCAACCTTGCACCCTCACGCGGCCTGTGCAATGGCACACGCATGGTCATACTGCGTATGGCTGAGCGCGTCCTTGAGGCCCGCATCATAGGAGGTCAGCATGATGGAGAGGTCGTACTTATTCCACGCATTACTCTCAACCCCACCAGCAGCAACGGCGAATTTCCTTTCAAGCTCTCGCGTCGGCAGTTCCCTGTCCGTCTCGCGTTTGCTCTGTCTATCAACAAAGCACAAGGGCAATCAGTCAAGCATGTCGGTTTGGACCTGAGGGTTCCGGTATTCACACATGGTCAGCTATATGTCGCACTTTCCAGGGCCACTTCACCTCACAACATACATGTTCTTTTGCCTGACGATGAGGAGGGGGCTCAAGGAATTACATCTAATATTGTGTATCCAGAAGTACTACTTGATTGACAATGCATATTGACTACAGACAGATGTGCAAGCCCTTCGAGCTTTGAGCGCTTCAAAGATTGAATTATTCCCTTACTCTCAGTAAAATAAACATTGAAAGCACAACTGATAGCAACAAGAACGCACCATAACTCTCCTTAGAAACCGATTTGAAGCCCTACTTCTTACTGGATAAGGACTGGGTAACTGTCGGTCTTGAGGCCTTTGTAACCGTGCTCAGCGCTAATTCTGCCCTACGCCGGCCTCACCAAAGGTTGAATTGTTAACGAACTGTCAGCCACTACAAGCTTGAGATAACTGCTCATAGTACAGTATATGACCTGTAGGAATGTGCAGAAATCGTTTTGAAGTGGCCTTATGCTACCACCAATACCGCAATTCAAGTAGCAGTAAGTATTAGTTGGGACACTAATGGCATTGTAGGCAGCGCTAATATATACTATAGTCCTTCAAAGATTGAATTATTCCCTTACTCCCCGTAACATAAACACCAAAAGCACAGCTTATAGCAACAAGAATGCACCATAGCACTCCTTAGAAACCGATTTGAAGCCCTACTTCTCACTGGATAAGAACTGGGTAACTGTTGGTCTTGAAGCCTTTATGACCGCGCTCAGCGCTTATTTTGCGCTACACCAGCCTCACCAAAGGTTGAATTGTTAACGAACTGTCAGCCACTACAAGCTTGAGATAACTGCTCATAGTACAGTATATGACCTGTAGGAATGTGCAGAAATCGTTTTGAAGTGGCCTTATGCTACCCCAATACCGCAATTCAAGTAGCAGTAAGTATTAGTTGGGACACTAATGGCATTGTAGGCGTGAGTAACCTTCAGCGCCTGATTAACATCATGGCTCTCCCGGAACCTTCCCTCTTTCTGCACCACTCAACTGAGCTGCATATATATAACTCACTGCAATCCGAAGGCTGAGAACACGTATCGTATCGACACTCACACCATGCCTCCCAAAGGTGCTAAAAACATCTCTTCGTCACCCGACTCGAGCTCACTCCCACCGCCTCCACCCACGCCAAACTCTTCGCCTCAATCTGGCTCTGCTGCTGTGACAACCAAGGCTACGTCAATTACCCCTAGTGACTTGCAAGTCCCGGCCTCAGGCCGTCAAGCCGTGAGGCCGAGCCCCCACTGAGGCCGGGACGGGACGGGCCCTGCTGGGGGCTTCTGACGGCCTGACGGCTCGTCCTGGACCATTGGCAAGCCCGAGCCGAGCCGTCAGGCCGGGGCTTTGACGCTCTTCATATTACCGCAGTAGAAGGTCGGCTATAAGACAGAGGTGGATTAGAATTCAACTCCACGATGTCGGTAAGACTCACAGGAGCATGGTAGGCGAACTGCTGCAATGATTTTGCGCACCAGGCATTGTCTGGCGCATGACCGTCGTTGACAGNCGCACCAGGCATTGTCTGGCGCATGACCGTCGTTGACAGTGCTCAGTCAGGACGAGGTGAAGTGTTCACCATCCGTCGACCGATTTGCATGCACTAAATCAACCATTCTTAGTTGCAAGGGTGTCGAAAGAAACCCTCAATGTTGCATCTTTCAAGAGCGCTTGTGACTCACCTTAAGCCGTGGCTCAGGCCGGGACGAGCCCTCGGCTCGGCCTGAGACGTCCTCGGGGCCCGGCCTGAGGTTCGACCAAGCCCCGGCCGTCTGAAGCCGAGCCCAAGCCCCGGGCTTCAGGCCGAGCCGGGACTTGCAAGTCACTAATTACCCCTCATCTCCCAGGTGCAGCGTCTATATTTGGCATCGCATTACTGAACAATCCAGCACCCTGCGACCCTACAAAGCCCCGGTCCATAGTATTTGACGCACAATTCTGGGTTGGGCCGGAGTCCATACCGCTGACAGCAAGACTTCGGTAAGTAATCTTTTACTTATCGCTCGATATACACCACTCATTACTGTTCACTGGAACCACAGATTCTACAACGGTGCCGATATCAGCTTCGACTATGAGACGAACACATGCGTGCTCTTTGCCATGGTGAGTTCTGCCTTCTAGGGCGTTGCTTTGGCACTAATCCGTCCTTCACAGGTAGCTCAAACCACTGCGTCTGCAGAGCTTTGGGGAGCGGAGGGCCGAACATGGAGGGACTATGATCTGGTAGGGGACATAGTATGGGTGCGTTGAGAACTTACTCGCATGTAGGCTGCTCCGGCTAACCTGACCCAATAACAGCTACTACCCACTCCTGACGCTAACGCCTACACGTCCCCGATGATGATCGTCAGCGGCCAAGCAAGCCACATCGACCGTACAAACTCAACCTTCAAACTTTCTGCATCCCAGTACGTCCAGTCCCTCGGAGAGCCAGGGAAGTTGCCCCTGTCCATCACTATCCCCGATACCACCCGCTTCAAGAAGGTTAAACCCCTCCCGCTGTCGGATGGCTCCAATGCGTCCGTTATTGGACATCTTCATGCCGTCATCCGAGGCAACAGCGACGACCCTGAACAGCCAGGCCTCCCTGAACTCTTCGACCTCCTCCTCGAGAATGTTGCATACTTCCCTCGCAGCGCAGCTTTCAATATCAAGTCTGGTGTGTATCTCCTGTTCCTCCGACTCCTTGCCGTCTCTCTAAACAACGCCCCTCCAGATTCACAAACAACGTCACCAGCCAAGAATACCAACTGGAGATTCCAATTTGGCATGCCCGGGGACAAGGCGCCGTCTACTTCCTCGGACTTGAACGGCAAGAAGCGTGCGCGCACGGACGCGGAGATGGAGTAGTTTCATTAGTTACATAGTGCAACGCTCAACTGTACTTACTGTACTAGCTGAATTATCTCTATACTTCCCAGTCACGTAAAGTTAGCATGCACACACACCAGACAGCGGCGGACGAGGGCGGGCCCCAGCCCGCCCGAGTGCGCTGCTGTCCTCCATTTGCCGTGGCAGGGGCACGGGAACCTGCTAGTCTTCGGTGGAAACCCTCAAGATAACCGTTGTGAGTGTACGGTGTGACCGCCTCCCGCGGGACCTGCATCGTCGCGCGACGGCTCAGGCCTCAGGAACAATACACTGCACTAACCCCCTTCTCTGGCCAGACGCGTCACCGGTACCGGTAAGACGTTCAGACAAGCTGCCAGCTAACGGCACGCGTACAAGAACATACCAGTTCTCCGCATCATGCGTTCGCAGTCGGACCCCTGCCTCCTGAAATGGAAGGTCCAAAGGCCGGTGGTCTCCTGCCCATCATCTTCGCCAATCGAGGATATGTGAAAGGCGTCTCGGTAGTCCTCCCGAGGCCTCCCCGCCCATTTGCAGTACCTCTTACGGAAGGCCAGTGAGCTGGCCGTGGGGAGCATCTCATGTCGTCCTTTTCCTACCATACCCCTTCCAAACATGTCTGACGCCTTACCAAACGGTCACACCGCCTATTCCTTACAGTTTGGTCCGGCCGGTTGATTTCGGTACGTGCTTCCCATAAACTACCCCCGCTCGCCCGCAAATTAAAGCGCTGACGATCTCATCTCACAGCCAGACAATAACGCTCTGTCCTGTCCACGTCAGGATTCGCTCCATGCCGAGGCGTCCTTCGTCCGTCTGTC
>WJSG01024199.1:0-14420 GCA_016618145.1 Sanghuangporus lonicericola | reverse complement strand
GACGGGGCAGGCGGGCAGACGGGGCAGGCGGGGCAGGCGGGCAGACGGGGCAGGCGGGGCAGGCGGGGCAGGCGGGGCAGGCGGGGCAGGCGGGCAGACAGGCAGATGGGCAGACGGGCGAAGGAGAGACTGGAGGATCGAGGAGACCGAGCGTTCGAGCTGCTTGAGCGGGCAAGTGAAGTACTGGATGTGAAAGCCAGGCGGGCAGATTTGAAGCGGAAACCTGGCGAGGCAACCTCAGATAAACTGGCAGGCAGTAACTCACAATCAAGTCTTGAACTACTCTCCAGGGGGACCGCAGGCCAGCGAGACGGGTGACGGGTAAGCCGGGCGCGATGAGAGAGGCAGCGAGAGGCAGGGCTGCACTGGCTGGCAATGACCGAGGTAATCTTGCTAGAAGTTCTTGATACCGCGGATATGGCCTTTTCTTGTCCCATGGAAAGTTTAAGCCGGGGTGGACGAGGAAGACTGAGAAGAAGGAAGACGAGACAGAGGACAGAGAAGCACAGAGCAGAGACGAAAACTGCCAGCTCAGCGAGTCAAGCAGCACGTGACAGTGTAGGGCAGGCCCGAGAGGACTTTGCAACTGTCGTCTACGGGGTGTTCCCTCACAGCAAGGGCCCAAACGAGCAACTCAGGCCGAACAGCGCATTCCTCCATTATTTCCTAACATTGGTGGTGGTAGTGAGACTGAGTGACAGTATGATAGCCCTTCTATGTCAGCGAGCCCGTCTCGCGAGCGCTATCGAGCTCTCTGTGGCTATGCAGGAGCCTCTCGAGCCTCCCGACCGTTGCAGGAGGCTCCTGAGATATACATTTTTCCTGATGTGAGGTAAACTGGGAACTGGTCGACTATGCAGGCAGATAGAAGTATGCTGAATGCCCAGAAATGCGACGCGACGTCTTAATGACAATGCACGAGGGTGCATGAAGTGCCAGCGGACAGCTGAAGGCGCAGAGACATGGGGACGTAAAACGGATGTGTCAGAAAAGCGCCGGCCCGGAAGGGCGGGCGTGATGCGTATAATCGCCTAATCAAGACAGCGGGAACCCAGATATGGGAGCGGACAAGACCAGCCGGAGCTTCTGGATGTTAATGATCTCGTCGAGGCGAATATACAATAATGAACGTAGATGCAAGGAGGAATGGGTATGAGGATAACGGCTGAAGCGGACTGACGTGCGACCCAGTAAGGCTAAACTGTGAAGGGAGCGTAACACTCTTGTGTTCAGGAGAGTAACTGGAGACCCATGGTCGGCCTGGGCAGGGGTACATGAGGACGAAACGGGCGCCTCGATTCGATCCAGTGCGACTAGGATGCATGTGGTGAGGAGATGAGACAACCCTCTAGCAATGAGCAGGAATGGCGAATATGATGGAATGATCTGGAACATATGACTGAGCATGGCAACATGTGAAATCAGTGAGTATAACCAAGTATAAAAGAAGGCAAGCTGCACCTGTGTAGACCCAGGGCTGGTCCCTCACCCAACCGCTCCTTAACCCTGTCACGTTACCAGTGCAATTCCCTTCATTCAACCACGTGCAAGATACAATTCTCTATGACGACTGTAACGAACGACACGTTTCATATCCTCTTGCCCTCCCCAGCTAGCCATTATCCCCTATCTCCCTCTCAGCCCACCTCCCTCTGCCCACCAAATGCACCAGCCACCGTTCATCATGAACAGCCGCGAACTGCTCACGATAGCAACGACTGGACAGTCAGATTGGAGGAACTCGTCAGGGGATGTGCACGAACTGCCAGCGAGGAGACGGAGAATGGCGACGGAGACACCAGATGCGCACCACCCATACGCGAAAGACAACAACCAACATCCCACTGGAGGACGTCAGGGATAGGAGTAGGAAACGAGGGTACGAGATGCGGAGGATGCTGAAACGGACGATCACAGCAAACACGAGAAGGAAGGATGAGGAAGGAGAGGGACGGAGGCGAATGGAAACGACGGTCTATGGATGGTGGAAAGGATACGGCGGCGGAAACGGAGGGATGGGCGAGTCGAGGACGCAGCACATCTACACGTCGGTCTTCAGCCCTACGACCCTGCTTGGAATAGGAGCGAGAGTGAGGCTGGTAGCCCTGGCAAAAGACAGTCGAGCGCAAAGCGGCGCGACGCTGGACCACTACGATCCGTACGACCCGCACGTCGTCGGTGAAATAACTGAGCTCGAACAGACGGGGAAAGGAAGAGCAAGACTCACGATACGAAACAAGTGCCGAGGGAATGGAGTGGAGGAGGTCGTGCTGGAAATGCCGTATAACCCGGACGAAGTACTGCGCCTGACGCAGCTAGCCAGGAAGTGTTACGAACACAGTATGAACTACATATATAGTACCAGCCGAATGTCCAGGTATCCTGGACATTGCGCCCTTTTGGTGTAGCTGGTACAGCGGCTGGTCTGTTCCTAACATAATGTCCAGGATCCAGCAGTCGAGGGTTCGACTCCCCATGAGCGCAAGCTTTGGTGTCGCCTTGGGCTTAGCGTTGAGCATGCTCCACTATCCCCACGGTCACACTTCCTTGCAAAATGGGGTCCTTCCGAATTTCTCAAAGACTGTCAAGGCTCTGACCCTGGGGTAGGGTTAACCCTTGGGGCCAACTAGAATATCTAGTTCCACGTGGAGACCACGTGCCTTGGAAGGAGGGTACTGTTACGAACACAGTATGAACTACATATATAGTACCAGCCGAATGTCCAGGTATCCTGGACATTGCGCCCTTTTGGTGTAGCTGGTACAGCGGCTGGTCTGTTCCTAACAGGAAGAACGATAACGAGGACGGGAAGGCGATGGAGGAGGATAGACAGGCGGACTTTGGGGACCCACGACGTAGATGCCGAGCGGAAGAATGTCTACTGAAGGCAAGCACGGAGCAGGTTACAAGAACCTTCCGCGCAAGACCTCTGAGACGAGGGGACGGAGAGAATAGAGATCTGAAAGAAGCGGGCGAAGGAACGCTAGCGATGCATCTCTGGATGAGATACGACTACGCTAAATAGAACTATGGACTCACTGGGCACGTTGAAGGCGTAGACGACTTGAAGGACGGCGACGGTGAGAATCGCGTTCAGCATCTGGATCAGATGTATCAGTACAGTAGCCGAAGGAGGCGTGAAACGAATGGTGGAGAGAAGAATGACAGCTGGGAGCAGGCAGCAAGCAGGAGTAAAGCATGACATTGCGGAGACGGCGCGGAAACGGATGACATGCGCGAAGAAACCTCGGATGGCGCCTAGAAAGCCCGAGTAGAAGCTGAAATGAAGCGCCATATAGGAGGCTAAGGTACAAGCAACGGGTTGAGCAAGATAAGCAAACAAGGGACGCGACCTACGATGGGAAAGAAGCGTCCAAGGCTGGAAGGACGTGGACAAGCCAAAACAACGACGGGAGAAGTGCCTCCCATGGTAGCATGGGCTAGGAACGCAATGAGACACGCATGAACCAACCGCGACTCACGCGAACGATGCGTACCGGGCCGGAATGGAGGAATGGAGCATGTCTTGAGGACAGTGCTCTCCTCCCGAGCAACCTCTGCAAGGAGGACGGGGCCAATAAACGAGCTGATGGATCGAGGCGAGTAGGCGTTGCATATACAGCGGGAAGAGGGAATGTGCGTGTTAGTGGAGACTGATATCGTCAACTGACGAACGGTACCTTGGGGATGTACGCCTGAGAATCAGAGGGTCGAGGGAAGCACTGCGCGACGAGAGATCGCGACAATTCGACGAGGCAGGAAGCTGGGACCAACAAGACGCACGAGGGAAGTCGGAGGAATGGAAGCGAGAGTTAGATGGCTCCGTGATGGGAGGAAGATCGTGGCGGCCACGTACCGTCTACCTCGAGGACGCACCTCACTTGCCACTGCGGTATAAGCTATCGACGGGAGACGGCAGGCCAGCACGCTGCCTCCGAGACGATGCTGCGATGAACGTCAACGAGCTTGCGATGCGACGACGGGAGGGGAGTCCGAGCGACCTAGGATCGGAGTATTCAGTCAGTACGTTGCCATGAGCATGAAGCGAGGAAGATCACGAACGATGCGATGCGCACTACAGACGGGAGACACAACGGAAGTACGACATGGCCAGAACGAGTGTGGAAGTGCAGCAGTTAGAAAGGACGGTGTCGAGAAATGCCGCGAGAGCAGCTCCCGGGGAGCCAACGACGCAGGAGGAGGACGGAAACGATGGAGACCTGATAAGACATATCTGATAATGTGCCAAAATAGGCAAAAAGTGGGCGACACGTGGGGCTGCACTGCACGACGGTGCCTAGCCCAGAATGGTAATGAAGTTCGTTAATGCTACAAACCAGCAGCGAGGCGAGAAGCGCTTAGCTACTCGAACGATAATGTGCTCGAAATCGAGAAGGAAATGCCTTGGTGACGAGTACGTGGCTACGCTGAATATAAGGGGAAGGCGGACAAACACACAACGACAGCAATGCGCTGGCACGTAAGTTAAAATCCTGCGAGCAGCCGCCTCCCCCTCCCTGTCTTCTCTCCCCTCTCGTCTCCGCCTGTGGGCTCTACTGCGATCCTCCCCTTGGTGCTTAGTATCGCGCGCGTCCCGGCAATGTCGGTGAGTACTCCAAGCCGCTGCCCTTTCTGCCACCTGAGGAGGGTCTGGCTCGAACGGCGACAGACGTGTCGGTGCTGACGAGGAGTGCATCCACGTCAGACGAGAGCTATGAGCGAGATCCCTGTGGCGTCGGAGGATGGAGAATCTGTGCAAGGAACCCAGGAGACGGTGAAGGCTGGAATGAATGGACAAGCGGTGAGTCTGCTAGCCTCCCCGCCCTTGTTTAGGCCACCGACACGCACGTAGAACGTGGACGAAGACTCGCTCCCTCCCAGTTCACCCATTGAGTCGTGGTCGGCGGAGGGCAACAAGCAGCGTACGGGCTCTGGACGTGAGTCGTCGACGACGAGCTTCAACACCACGGATATGTGGTCGGCGGTTGGACCGGCCCCGGGTGTCTTTCTGTTTGATGAGCACGAGTCGGGCCCGAGGGAGGAAGGCGAGGTCGCGGACATGTCGACGACGGTACGAGGTGCGACTTCTCAGGAGCACGGCGAGCAGGACGACGGACACGAAGAGGAGAACCGGGACGAGCCCTCGGGGACGTGGGATGGCTTCGACTTCAGGAGTAAGCATCAGACCGAGTCTTTCCGTTCCGGTTTCATATCAACCCCAAGAAAGCGCTCCTGGCCGGGTTCGATGACTAGCGAAGAACGCACTAGACCATCGAGGAGGCCGAGGAGGGAGGAGGAAGTGACGGAGGGTACGGATGTACGCCTGCCTTCCATCAGTGAGCTCGTTGGTAATCCATGGGGAACGCAGAGAGGCGAACGTGATGGTAGAATTAGCCACCATCCCCCTGTACACGCTTCCACTCCACGCCTTGGCTGCCACTCGCGGCGTTTGAACCCGGACTACCAGAGCGACGCAGACATATCTGGGAAGGCTCCGACCCCCCACGATGTTAGTACCGTTGCCTCGCCTATGACCTCCCTCACTGAGGGAGAGATAGACGAGGAAAGGGCGGGAAAGCATGGATCAAGGACGGAACGGCGGGCGGCATCCCGGCTCAGTGCCGGGACCAATGACATGGACATGGACGATGTGAGCGGGGACAGCCCGCGGAGCTCGCCGGACCTGAGGCAGGCGAGGCAGGAGAGGAACAGACGTGAGCTCCAGGAGCTCGAGGAACGTAGGAGAGAGCTCCAGGAGACGATACGCGAGGCCGACGAGGAGTATCGGCTGGCTCCCCGACGAGGGACTGACCGCGACAACCGGAAGGATAGGCACGCACCGGAGAAGATGCACCTCAACCATGGAGGGAGACTAGGGAGTGCTACGGGACGAAGCACAGTCGATAGTCCTCGAGGTCGCCTCCACGATACCGCTGAGGAGTCTAACCCTGCGTACAAAGGCGAGCACTGGAGTGGCGCGATGCCGGATAGCAGGTGGTCAGCAATTCCGAATACGAAAGCGTGGGAGTACAAGTTGACAACGAACTGCAGCGAGCCAAGGAGCAAGGCTGGTTCCGGAACGTTCGAGAGTGCTCGTCTGAAGATGGAGCTGGTCGGAGTAGGCGGGGTGCTGACGACTCCTCGAGCCAGCCGGAGGAGATGGAGGAACGGGAGGGAAATAGACACCAAGCATCTCACCGCCCTTCGGTAACGCGAGCCGAGAACAATGCTCCGATAGAACACGAGGACCAGATGGTGTACGATCAGGCTGACTGGGCGGACAACACTTTCGGAGGGACGCGTACGGGGCCAGGCGTTGGCGGCGCCATCCCATCGATTGTCGCTCGGGAGGAGGGAGTCGCGGATGTGCCGACCGTAGTCCAAAATCCTCACGACGAGCGATGGACAGTACACTTTGAGGACCCGGAGACCTTGTTGCGAGGGCAATCTGCGGACTTTGTGAAGGTCGTCTGGTAGGGCGCTGATCCGACGGTCGTATTCTCGGTCTACAACTACAAATATACTGAGAATGATGTGATCAACAGGCACATCGAGTCGGCGGTGACTAGCATGGTCACGATACTTACAGGCGAAACGAACTTCTACGTCGTCCCGCCAGACCCCGAATGGCGCTGCAAGCTCCAGTCGAGAGACCTGCCTTTCGTGTGGGCGATACGAGGTCTGTCGGAGGCGGGCGCCTGGGAAATGGTCAAGATACGAGTCGCTACATCAAAAGGCGTCACCATCATGACGTACCCGCGCTCTCTCAGCAACCCACGATGGGTATGCGGTCTTGCTGGTTTTCTGCGACCGGACACGGAGGCCATAAAGTCTGCGGTACTCGGCGTCCTACGCTCAGACTATATGCTTGGCAGATTGGCCGACCTGACGAGGTCGAACGAGAACTTGCGCCAGATCCCGGAGAAGAGGAGGGTCGAACATGTCATACGCTCGCTGGAGATCAAGATGTCCACCACGAGCGAAGGTGCATACATCGCTAACGTCTACATCCTACCGCCGTCGGATGATATGGACGCTTGGCGGGACTGGGCGGACGAGATGCGCGCGCAACGTTACAATTCTTTCCTGTGCGGCGCGGGCTTGGCAAAACGCGTGTATTGGTGTGCAGGATGCAGGGGTGTCGACCATGAAGAGCACAAGTGCAGCATCCCGAAGATGCGAGGTTGGAAAGGACCGGACGCTGGCGCGGGCACGCACACCAAGATGCAGGTGATAGGATTATCTCGCGGAGGCGCAGGACGGGGTCGAGGGAACAGTGCGAGAGGGCAGGAGCGGAATACTGGCCAATACGGCGCGAGGCTGAATGCCGGAACGGAGCAAGGTGACAGGAGAGGTATGAATGGTTATGGTCGAGGAACCGGAACGAAAGGAGGGCAAGGCAGAGGAGCATGGAGCTACCCTACCAGAGGATCGCGGGGGACGAGGCGGGCTGGCTGGTTGCCCGCGATGAGGCAGTAGGTACGGCAGATCGAGGAACGCTGTAGCAGCATGATTAGCTTAGGTCGCACTTAATTATCGATGTCCACTACTCTCAACTCACTAGATGGCCAGACTGAGTTGGTCGACGCGTCTGGATGGAGTTGGAGAGCAACATGGGTGAGAGGGCTCGCTGGCGGCTGAGGTTGAGAATGTAATTGGGGGACGTTTTGTGGATTATGACACGGTATAAACGGCACGGCGCGCACCGGGATGGCAGCCGGGTAATGCGCAGTACGGGGCTGGGCAGCACCAGCTTCGAGAGATACTAGCCACGCCTCGGGCCCACATATACTGGCCTTGGCGCAGGAAAGCCCGAGCGTACACTAGACAAGCGGGAGCCTATTGAGGCTGGATGACTCGCGCGAAAGCTAAGCGTTAGACTCGGTAGCTGCATACTGGGACAAACGCACCATCCCCGTGACGGGTGGAACCTGTCTTGGGCCAAGGTTATGGTTGTATCTTGGCCGACAACCCAACTGCGAACACTCTTGACATAAATCAGAATCTGACATACGGTGACTCTATCAGTAACGGTCCAATACGCCCCGAATCGGTGGGAGGGCCCCGCCATGCGCGTGCTCGCGGCGGGCCTGATGATAACCGATCCGGGAATGGTAGCACGCAACGACATGTCTCAACAACGCCTACTGCCTCGGATGAACCACGCAATGGAGGTCCAGACGACCGGAACGAAAGAATAGGAGGGACGGAGCGAACGACACGGAAGAGGAGGAAGAAGAGAAAGGACCGGAAGGCCGCTCTTCAGTTTGCGTCCCTAAACATAAATGGTTTCGGGAACCTCGTCAGAGATCATCCCGATAACAAATGGGGGAAACTCTACAGGATGATGTCAGACAATCGAATTGGAGTGTTACTCCTACAGGAAACTCACCTAACGGATGAAAGGACGGCAGATCTGCATCGGATGTTCGCAAAAAGAATCAGAATCTTCCATTCAGCGAATCCGGAGGCCCCGACGCAGAGGGAAGGAGTAGCAGTAGTGCTTAACTCCAGGTACGTAAATACTAAGGAGGCGACCGCGACGGTCATTGTACCAGGACGAGCGATCCAAGTAAGCATAATATGCCAAGGAGGGGATGCAAAGCACGTACTATGCGTATATGCCCCGACGTCAAACGGGGTAGCCGAGAGGAAAGCCTTCTACGAGGAGGTCCTGTGTTTCTTCGAGGAAAGACCGAACTTCCCAAGACCGCAGGTTCTAGCGGGGGACTTCAATAACGTAGAGGATGCCATAGATCGCCTGCCAGTAAGCGAAGTACCTGATCAATCAATTGTCGCCCTGGACGAGCTCAAAATGGGGCTGGGCCTGATGCTGGCGGACGGATGGCGGGCCACGAACCCCACATCGCGTGAATACACTTTCCATAGGGGCTCTGGACGGGGCGCTGTCTTCTCACGACTGGACCAAATATATATGAGTCTGCAGGCCTTCGAAGGCGCGAGGGAATGGAGAATTTGCGAGGCGGGGGTACGGACTGACCATAGTCTGGTCATGGTACAACTTACCCCTGAAAATGCGACGACGACAGGCCAAGGTCGTCCGGTATTTCCGCTGTCTCTGCTTAAAGATAAGAAACTGACCAAGGGAGTCAAGAGGCGAGGGATCGAAGCGTTGAACGAGCTCACCGAGCTGGAAAGGCAGGGTGCTCGTACGGATGCTGCTAACCCGCAGAGGATTCTTAGCCGCTTTAAGGACGACATCATGGACATGGCGAGGAACAGGGAGAAGGAGATAGTGCCAAAACTCCTGGCAGAGATCCGGGAAAGGGAAAAGAAGCTGAAGGAGGTGCTAGCTGATACGAATACTGCAGAAACCACTAGGATCGCGGAGGCAGAGGCCCTGACGAAGCAGATACGTCAGTTGAAGCAGACACGCTATAAGCAACAACAGCAGACCTCCAGGGCCACGCATAGGCTGTATGGCGAGAGGCCGACGAAATACTGGTCGAGATTGCACCGGGAATGCGCGCCGCATGACATCATTAGAGCTTTCGAGCACGATTGACCCGGCAACCTCGTTCGCGCACGGGTGGATAGCCCCGATATACAAGGAGAAAGGGGAGCGTTCGAGGGTAGTGAACTACCGACCCATTACCTTGTTGAACACGGACTACAAACTTTTGAGTAAAATATTGGCGGTGAGACTGGCTGATGTAGCACCATGCATCATTCACAAGTCTCAGGCCGGGTTCGTACCCGGGAGAAAAATCCGCAATCATACACAATTGACGCGAATGATGATGCACTGGGCTGAAAGGAACGAGGTGGACGGGGCAATCGTGGCCCTCGATCAGGAGAAGGCGTATGATAGGATAGCGCATGATTACCTTTGGAAGGTCCTGGAGCGTCTTGGAATTCCGGAGACATTCATCAAGCTGGTTCAGTCACTATACAAGAATGCGAAAACGTCAGTCATGGTAAATGGCTTCCTGAGTAAAGTGTACCGGGTGTACAGAGGAGTCAGACAAGGGGACCCTCTGTCGTGTCTTCTGTTCGATCTGGCGATTGAACCCCTCTCTGCGATGATAAGGACGTCGAGGATCAAAGGATTCGATATACCAAGGTGTGATGAGGTCCTTAAAGCAGTCCTCTTCGCCGATGATACGACAGTTTACCTGTCAAGCGATGATGACTTCCGTGTCTTGCAGGACATCCTAGATACATGGTGTTCAGCGGCAAAAGCGCGATTCAACCTTGGTAAGACGGAAATCATACCAATCGGAAGTGAGACCCACCGCGAGGAAATGGCGACGACCTACAACGCTACCGGAGCGTGGCACAACTATCCCCGAGGAGTCCACGTTGCGCAGGATGGCGAAGCAGTGAGGATTCTAGGAGCTTTCTTTGGCAATGGAGTTAGCCAGGCGGACGTCTGGTCGCTCGTACTTACCAAGATAGTGGCGATGAAAAAGCCCCTCCTACAAGTTATGGAGCGATGGAGCGCGGGGCACGCAACAGCCCAAGGAAAGAGGCACGTAATCCAGATGATAGTCGGCGGGATGACGCAGTATCTGACGACGGTCCAACGTATGCCGGATGAGATAAGGGCTCGACTGGAAAAGATAATAAGGGGATACCTCTGGAACGATAGACACAATAGTCCTGTAGGCATGAACCATGTAAGACTGCCGATTGAGAGAGGAGGGCTGGGAGTTCTGGATCTTGAGGCTAGGAACGAAGCTATCGATATAATGTGGCTTAGAGCCTTCCTTGACTTTAGTAACGACAGACCGCTCTGGGCGTACCTTGCTGACGATCTCCTTGCTACTCGAATCACGAAGGACTGCAAACCGAAGAATATAACCCTACGAAGGAATCCCTTCCTCCAGAAATGGTACCCGCGAGTGAAGGGACACCCTGACGAACTACAGGGTATGCTCGACGTAGCGAAAAAGTATGGTCTACGGCTAGAAGGGCTGGCCTTCTCGAGGCAGATCCTTCTAACGATGCCCATGTGGGACCACAAGCATGCTGATAGGATTCGTCTAGGTCGCCTGTCAGTGCCGTCTAAACTGCTGGACTGCTTACAGCTGACTCACGAGGCGATTACGGTTGAAGACTTCGTACGTTTGGCACGGATACTCGACGATAGCGGTCACAGGTCGAAGGGGACCTGCGAGTGTACGGGATGTAGACTCCTGAGAAGAACATCGGACTGTCGGAACCCGCATGCGTGTGCAACGAGGGCCAAGGAAATGTTGGGTACCCTCCCGGACAAGTGGAACCCGTGTCGGAGGCAACCGGAAGACTACGAGGATGAAGTAATGAACAAGCTGGGACAGGAAGGCTTGGAGGACGGACTCACTCCCTTCGATAGACGAGTCACGACGCACGGCGATCTAGGTCAAGTGTTCAGAATCTTCACCGATGACGAGCCAGTGTCCAATGAGGGACTCACGATGGAACTGACGGAAAATGGTTCGGAGAGAATAATCGCCACGGATGGATCGTGCCTACATAATGGCGAAAGGAGAGCAACGGCGGGCGCTGGGGTCTACGTCGAGAACGACCCGGCCCTGAATTTGAGTATCAGACTACCGGAAGGACTTGAACAATCTAACCAAACAGGTGAGATCGTTGCAACGCTGCTGGCAAGCTCCATGGGGAACGTCCAAACCAGGTCAACGCAGGAGACTGACTCCTTGACAACGCTGAGATCGCTAACGGTGTGGAGGAAGCGCCAAGAAGATACTGGCTATATCCTGCAGAAGAATGCGTCGTTAACGAAGACCACAGTAGCAAGGCTGAGAATGAGGCAATCTCACACGCTATTAAGGTGGGTTAAGGGCCACAGCGGCCACCCTAGGAATGAGGCGGCGGACGCCCTGGCGGCACTGGGAGCGGCCAAGCCAGCGGGAGACGAGGCGTGTCTTACGATCCCGGCGGCATACAGGGTGTCCGGGGCGAAGCTGCAATCGATAACGCAAAAGCTGGCGTACAAAGAGATCAGAAGGAGGAAAGACCTGCAAACCGGCATGAGGCCACGTACTGAGGCGAACCTTGACAGGATATTATCTGGGATTCAGGCCACCTTCGGGGTACAACTGTATGAAGCGACAGTATGGTCCTCATTAAGGTCGAGGCATATTACGAGGACTGTATCTCAGTATATGTGGATGGCTATACATGACGGCTACATGCTGGGTACTCACTGGCTGAGACCTAACATGTCCGCGGAACTCCAAGCGAGAGCTGTATGCGTGAGGTGCGGAGAATGCGAGACAATGTCACATATCCTGTACGAATGCGGTGAGACAGGTCAGGAACTTGTCTGGAAATTACTCAAGGACACATGGGACTTGACGGGCGAGATATGGCACCCACCGTGTTGGGGGACGACTTTCGGAGCGGCATGTGCAGCCTTCACGACCACTGAAGGCTCGAGGAAAGCGACTGTCGAGAAGAGATGGTGTATACTGAGCACGGAAGCACTGCACTTGATCTGGAAGTTGCGATGCGAACGTGTGATTCAGAATGAGGGTAAGGAGTTCACGGAAAGTGAGGTTACCAATAGATACTTCTCGACGATCAACGCGAGACTCAATCTGGATCGTCGGACGGCTGCGATCTCCAGAGGAAGACGCGCACTAACGCCGGAGATAGTTGAACGAATATGGAAGCCGATACTGGAAAACAGGGAGAACCTCCCTGCAAAATGGGTAGTTAACAGCGGGGTTTTAGTGGGTATTGAACGTAGCAGGTGAGCAGGAGGAATGGCCTGTGCATTTCTCCTGCTCATCTGCTACCTTCCGAGTCCCACACATCGTGCGTAAATGCATTTCCTCGTGGTGGATAACGTTAACCTATCTCATCAATTATTTAATTATTCCATTCATTTCCCTATTTATAGTATTTCGCCCTGGGCCATGGCACCGGGTGATTTGCTCAGCGCGTCTCGAACGATAATCATCGTTTAAGAACCATATGACAAGCCCTAAGGGGACCAATGTGGTTCAGGACAATTTGCGCCCCACCAAAAAAAAAAAACAAAAAAAAAACAAAAAAAAAAAAAGATGTACTGTTGCGACAGTCAGTCACAGTCAGGAAGGAAGCACCCTGCACCGCCACTATGTACTTATATGAGTCGCATGGAACCTACTGTCTTCTCGTCACTTGGGCTTGGTCTTCACTGGTCCTCTACATATATATGATACTGCTCAGTGGTGAAATTAGCAGAAGGGTGGCTCAGGCTATGTAGGATCAGTATAAGTAGTAAGGAGGCCCAGTTTCCCCTCAATAGTACCGTCCTTCGTCGGATTAGAAAGTGATACATAAACATACATGCAAGAGAAGGTGTGCAGTGATAGCATGGTCCACGACAAACAGCAGTCCAGCGTCACCCGCCATAACAGACATCGCACGCCCGCGGAGACAGCTTACATCCCACGGCCGTGCCGACAACACTACTGGTATAAAATCCATCCAGAACAGCATACCACACGAGTGAATCTATAGCAGCGNACTGGTATAAAATCCATCCAGAACAGCATACCACACGAGTGAATCTATAGCAGCGTGCCAAACACCGCACCCGCGAGTGCAAGCGCTGCTGCAACCGGACTCCATGCGAACGCCGCCGGCCGCAGCGACAGCGCGCCGCTGACCTGCGCACCAGTGAGGTTCGAGGGCGACGAGCTGCCCCACATCTGGAAGTTGCGGAAGTAGGCGGTCATGTCGGACGGGGGCGCCCAGGAGGAGTCACTGCCGCCGAAGAAGGTGGAGAAGTACAGGCCGCCGATGTCGATGTTCGAGTCGCCGCGGTACTGCAGCGCCTGCTCGTCGAGGGCACGGACGTTGTTGTAGCTGCGATACGAAGACGAGATCGTTAGGATGCAGAGTGAGATCCGACATCAGGTCTTGGACGTACTAGAGGAGGACCTCGCCGTTGACAGTGTTCACAGGCTGGTTGAGGCGAACAAGAAGAGTTACCCTGTTCCACCTACATTCATGTGACAGGTGAGCTGGTCTGCATAGCACAAGTGTGAAGGAGGACGCACCGGCCAGTGATGAAGGCGAAGGAACCACGGTCGATACTCGTCCCAAACCCGTCCGAGTTGCATCGGAAATCCGAGTTGGAGCAGATGTTGTTCGGCGTAGGGACATACGCATATACTGCACACCGTATCATGGTCAGCCAAAGGTTCATCGTGCGTCACATGAACAGGCAGCACAATGGAGCGTGATGACCGCGTTGCATCGCGACGCGACAGTGCCGTGGGATAGGTGATACTGAACGCAAGCGCGTTGCCCTCACTCCGATGAGGCTGGTGAACAACGGAATGCCAGACCATGGGCCTCTCGTGGGGTACACCATGGTCTCATAGATCACGCTCGGCTTCGACTCGAGGGCGTCTAAGTCCCGCGCGCATCTGCCGTGACCGGAGAACGTGCTCGAGGAT
>WJSG01024182.1:0-11756 GCA_016618145.1 Sanghuangporus lonicericola | reverse complement strand
GACCGTGGAGGATAGGTCGGTCGACGCCGACGTCTTGTCGTTGCTCGAGCTGGGGGGCGAGGCGCAGACAGAACAAAGTGGAAGCACGGAGGACGGAGAGAAGACTGGAGAGGCGGCCTCGCGCTCGAGCTTCGCGCCTCAGTCTGATCGGTGGCGGTTTTCTGCCCAATATGGATCCATTACGTTCTTATGTAAGAGACGGAGTGTTGTGCGATGTCCCACAAGCCTTCTTCTGTGCTTGACACCAGCCATCGTCCAACTCCCAGGCGACGGCCTTGTAACCAGCACAGGCCGCCGCACTGCAACGCCGACGTCTCCCACCGCGCGCCTCGCAGCACCCAAGTGGACCGCCTGCTCGCTGCGACCGCCTCAGTGCACTCTCGACGCCTCTCGCTCTGTGCCCGTCACGCTCAGCCGCCGCCGTCCCTCCTTCGCCCTCTCTGCTCTGTCTCTCCTTGCCGCCTTGCCGCTCCGCCTTGCCTCTCTGCGCTGTCCCCCTCTCTGTCTCTTCCCTCCGCCTTGCCACTCCGCCCGCCGCCCGCCGCCCCCGTCCTCTGCTACATGTCGCGCCGTCGCATAGGAGTGTAGTACAATGTCATTGCTGCATGTAGTAAGCACTACAATAAAGTTCTTTTCCGCCCGTGCTATCGACGTCGGCTCGCGTTTCCCTCGGCCGTCGCGTCTGGCGGCCTTGAGCCGTGCATACAGCTTCGTAAGTCTCTCGCGATACACTTTCATGATGGGCACCGCGTCGCAACACCACCCGTACCCATCCGACCACACAACACAGCACGACAGGTGCGTATTGCTCCCTCCCCTGCGCGATGCTGACACGCACCGGCGCAGTTCATCTCCTCTCTCATCATACCCACGACGCGCACGTCGCGTCCACTCACGCGCACACCAATACGCCCACCATCTTCGCGTACTGCGAGCACACGGTACGAGTACGCGTCCCCGAGCTCCCGTTGGACACCCTCGAACCTCGAACACGCGCAGGAACGCGTCGCAACTCCGCGCGCGCCGTCCACGACGCGTTTTCTTCCACCCGCGCCACAACTTCCCTCCCACCGTCCGCGCATACAGCCGCACGCGTGTGCAACATGGCACATCACGTAGCGGCGTGCTCTGCCAGCCAGGGCAAGTCCGTTTCGTGCGAAACGGCCAAGGGTACGTGGAGATACGCTCGAATCTCTGCCGACGTGCGCCCCTTTTCGCAGATATCTCACTTGCCCACGTCGCACACGCCTCCAAACACAGCGCGCTGGCCAACGTGCACCTCCCCGCGACGACCGGGACCTGTCTGCGGCCGCCGGAAGAGGTCGACTATCGCGTCAAGTTCGCGATTTCATGCGCGCCGCGCACCCCGACTCGACCTCGACGTCCCCGGCCGAGCCTCGCTCACAGCCGCCGACGCCACTATCCAGGGCTGTAGCAGCAACCCCGAACGATTCCTCTACACGTCTGACGCGGCCGGGGAACGCGGCGGCGACGTCCGCAACGTCCTCGTCTGCCCGGCACACCCCGGGTACTGAAACCTCCATAGCCCGCCCAATTCCCGCCATAACCCCGTCGAATAGGGTGCTACAGTCAACGCTGAACACCCTCCATCGAGGCATCAACACGGCGCATCGATCTGGGCGGGTCCAGAAATCGCTCTCAAGCGCGATTTCTTTGCATTTCCGCCAACCGGCCGTATTCTGCGACTCTCCTGCACGCCCCCGGCGTCCGGACGGCCGGCGAACGTTTCAGACGCGTTACGCAGTCTCTCAGGACCGCGTACGGTCGAGTTCCAAGTCGACCTCCAAAATCTCGTCGTGAGAGCCAGCAGGCTGGCTGGCTGGCACGCGCGTCAGTATTCCGGCCATATCTCTCCCGCCTCCGGCCAGAACACAATGAAACCTTCATCCTCTGTCAACGGGCGTACTCACGCGTCGAAGCAGCAAGCTTCGAGGCTCGTCCGGAGGCCGTGCAAGCCGCGGCTGTCGCGGCTGCCCAGCCGCACCAGCACACCGAATCCTCTGTAGCCCGCCCAAATCCGATCCTATCGCCGTGAAACAGGTGCAGTAGCCAAGGCTGAACACTCCGCGTTCACCCATGCAGCTGTGCCTTCGATCCGGGCGGGTTTAGAAATCGCCTCAAAAGTGCGATTTCATTGCAATCTCGCCGCCCGGTCGCTTTCGCCGGCTCTCCCGCACGTCTGCCGCCCCCGGAGGGCCGGCGAACGCCTCGTATGCAGCGTACGGCTCCTCAAGACTGTCCGCGGCTACGTCTCGCACCGCCGGGACGACTT
Source organism: Sanghuangporus lonicericola (assembly GCA_016618145.1). NCBI lineage: Eukaryota > Fungi > Basidiomycota > Agaricomycetes > Hymenochaetales > Hymenochaetaceae > Sanghuangporus > Sanghuangporus lonicericola. Next base: position 9,463 of record WJSG01024182.1, on the reverse strand, counting down.
TGAAAATCTCGTCGTCGCTGCTTTGGCCGGCTCGCGGCCGCGCCAGTGCTCCGGCCGTATCTCGCCCACTTCGAGCCGGATCCTGACGAACTCTTCTTCCCCGGGTATGACAAGCATGCACGCATCGCATGCACGCTTTGCCACGCAGATTCGAGGAGGTCGCGCAAGTCACCTTCGTCTCGACTTCACGGCACTCCGGACATGTCGCGGCTCTCCCGGCCGGCACGCGTCCCCGGAAGCCTCCAAACCGCTTCGCACGTCTTATGTGGGCCTCAAACGCCCCGTACGATCGCCTTGCGGCGCCGGAGGGCGAGTTGTCAATATCGAATTCTGGCGCGGCCACGGCCGCAAGCCCGCCAAAACGTCAAGTCGCGATACCGGCACTTCTGGGCCGGGACGACGCCTCGACACGCGTGCGACACCTCAAGACACACTGGGTTCTGCCATCCTGCGGCCGTAGAAATCACGAGAAGGAAGAATGGGAGGCTCGCGTGTGCGGCACGCGGGCGGGAGGACGCCTCCCCGATCTCGACGACACAGCGTCCTCCCGCCCCGCCCCGCCCGGCCGTACTCTGTTTGTGGTCAGGAAACGCATGGGAAGGCGGCTCTGCGCGTGCCGGACGCGCTCGCAATCTGCTATACGAGTCCTTCGAGCTCCAGGTACGTCAGATCCGTCAGATCGACTGTACCTCACGCCGACGCCGTCTCCACAGGCGTAGCACACTGTAGAAGGCTCAGAACGGCGACGATGACCGTCTGGGATGCGCTCGACGTCATGGAACGCAGGAAGCGCGTTCTATCCACGGTCTCGACACTTGAGACTCGGACCCGCCGTCCGCGCGGTCCAAGCTCGGGCCAGACGGAGACACCGCACCCGGCAGCACGCAAGGCCCACTACACGGACGATTCAAGAAGCGGACAAGAAGAACGAAATGCGGGCTGACAGAAGTGACTCGGAGCACACCGCGGGTAGCGGTGTGGTATCTGCGGTGTGCTCCGTGCCTCCTGGACGCTCAGACACGCTGTGCCATGCATCCTGCAAGGATGACAAGCCCACGAAGAGGGCGCGACGCTCTCGTGCAACGGCGGGCGGCGGACGACACTCGCTGGGTGCGCGTGCCGGCCAGACCATCGGCCGCACCCGAGCCGCGTCGTATCTAGGACGGTGTAGCTAGTTAGTACCAATATATCTCTTACCCCGGCCTTCTTGTGCGTGAGCGGGCGGATCTCGTCGCCTCGGTTTGACGGTGGAGTGCTGAGAGTGCTGGCGGTGTGAGACCGCGTGCTGGAAGCAGCGGGAGGGCCGGCGGCCCTCCCGACATGGCGCGCTGTGAACATGGTACTTGGAGTCAGTAAGCATGAAAGGCTCAGTACCTGCACGGCGTAGACTTACCCGGGCGTCGCGTCCGAGTCGTACAAGTACGGTACACTTACTAGACAGCAACATCAGCCTGTGATGATGCGAGCGAGAATACATAGCTCGCCTTCGAAATCGACAAGATGGCCTGCCGGTTGTGCTGAGACCATCGGCATACCGGTCTTCACGGCCTCGAGTCTTCGGTGCAAGATGCAAGTCGGCTCTGCACTTCCGGGTGAACGCTATTAGTGTATGTGATGTGTTCTAACTACGCACCGTGACGAGTATCTGTAATATCGTGAGCCAGTGTGCGTGAAGTCCAAGCGAGAGAGAGGTGCGACTGACCATTGTTTCCGAGACCGTGGCGTACTCATCCTCCCGGATCATACTGAACGGCCCAATGACTCGGAGGGCGTGTCCCGATGCTGCTCGAGCTGGAAATCCCGAAGACTGTGAGATTCTGACGGACTTGCTGAGTCGAACACTACTCACCGTGACACTGGGCATGTCGGCCGCCACGACACGCTGGTTTGAAGCAGACCTTTAAGTGGTGAGCTGCGCGGCATAGTCGCCAGTCTGAAGTGGAGAGAGCGTCAGCATGGCAAGGCAAAGATTGACTGCGAACACGAGCATACAACATACCTTGAGCTGCAAAGCGGCGACGCTTTGCGGGACTTGAAGCAGTGTGTCGTAATCGCAGAGGAAGGAGACGTCGGCGAGGCCGGCCGGACAGTAGCTGTGCCACTGTGCTAGTCGCTCATGAACGATGCTGGACTTCTAACTGACGTCGGTAGGTCAGTGCCATGCACATGACTGTGCGGAGAACACTATTGAGCTCACCTTCGCCATGACATCTGCCGAAACCGGGGAGCGGTCGACCCGGGACCGGGACTGTGTCTTGGACACCTGCAGCGCGCAGACGGAGTTGTGAGCCACTGGGAGTAGTCAGCAAAGAGGGAGCGATGGTGAGAGCATACCTCAGCCTTGCTCGAGTAGCGAATTGAGATCAGAGAGTCTGTCGAGATGAGGCCGCACCGGTCAGTCAGTATAAGCAAACACTGTGCTGACATGAGTATCTCGAAGAACGTACCTCAGCTGAACACGCCTTGAGGCGAAGGCATCGCACCAGGAGCTGCCGATGAAGAGACATTCAGCGTTGTTGCACGTATGATAATCAGAATGAGCTTACCGGCAGCTTGTCTGGTATGCGAATGGATAGCTTCGCGGCGAGTATCCAGAGCTGGAGCGTGGACGTGAGAGCCGAAGCAAGTATCATGAGAAGTAGGACACGATGCAGGACAATAATAGTCAGGAAGGTGGAGGGAGGAGGTTACACAAGTCAAGTGACGAAGAGATGATAGGGGGGTGAAAGAATGCATACTACAAGACATATGGGTAACATAACAAAGCCGTTCGGAGTAGCAGGCAATACAAACAAGTAAAACGATGCTAAAGCATGTATAGTAGAGTGCATAATGAGAGCTAGTAACACAGACGTGGGGGAGAATATGAAGGCTCGACGGGATGGGTGCGGGATGGGCAGGAGGACGGGTGCTCGGGAGGTCGTCGAGATGACGGGGTACTTATAGATGTTCTCCTGCCCAGAGTCACGAGCTGTAAAACCTTAGCTTGTTGAATGCTTTCGCACGATGGGCAGCGTACGAGGTCCTCGTCCAACCAGAGGGCGACACGGCGAGGGCGGGCAGACCTCCAGGGTATCCAGACGGAACAGAACGACTAGCGCAGTTAGAGACCATCGAAGCTGTCTCGGCTCATAAAAGCGGCCTTCTTTACGTGAGCTAGACGCTAAGAACCTGATGGTTGTATTCCGGCTCAGATATTTGTCGGACAGTCGGCGGTCGAAGGGAGGAGGACAGGGTCCTCGAAACGGAGCATTTCCGCGCGGTTTCGTCCGATTCCCGGGAAGTTTGAGGTGTTGCAGTACCTAGGGGTAGGTAGACCTTGCCATACGTAGTCGATGACGCCACAAGGCAAGTCCGCAAGCCACAATGCCTCGATCAATGCGCAAAGCTCGAGAGCTTGCAGCATTTGAGTAGAGAGTTGCTTGCGATGTTCCTGCAAATCCTGGATGTCTCTTCAGCATACACGTCACTTCAGTAGCAATAGATCTCTTACGTAAGCCTTTGGAGCTTCTGTATACACCTGTTCCAACAGCAGAGCGAGCGAAAGCGAACGCGCGCTATTGCAGGAGGCTGCGATGTCGAAGAGCGCTTAGATTGCCTTTTTTGCTCAACACCTCTCGCCGGGTCCCCGATCGGCCTCTTTCCCTTGTTCGTCCGTCCTTTGCTCGCCTGCTCAGTGTGATAGTGGCTTTTTGCAGAAGTTACTCCAAGCATATATGTCTACAGGTAATTGCAGATGAACTTCACATGGACTAAGTAGTACTACTCACACTTGCAGCCTTTCAACTTCTTTGGACCACGACTTCAAGTCTACTCCAAAATCTCAGTCGCCTCACTTTCCCATGCATAGCAACCATTCTGACATATGAGGTGGTAGTCTGCTCGCTAAGTGGCTTTATGTCTCACTGCCCAACATCCTCTTCGGAGGGAGAGGGGCAAAACTCCTCGCGCCTCGGCCAGGCACACGTTCATGCTGTCATCAGGGTCTGAATATTCACACCCTGATTCCATCATGACCTTATTGCCTGAGCCCCCGCGGCCTCTCATTATTAAATTCCCACAGACCCAGACTGCGAAGCTGTCCTAATGCGAGCGTTGCTCTGACGGCCGTGATGGCAGCTTCGCCCGCTGATCGACCTTCTGCCCTTTCCCAAGCCAGTGGCATCATCCCCAAGAAATCCTCCAAGATTTTCTCCCTGCAGAGGTATGTCTGACCATGCCTGGATGTCCTCCATATGCAGCATACAGTGCAAGGGTCGTAATTATCATGGGTATGCCAGAGGGCGCGCAAGCCTCAAGGTATGCTTGAAATATCTTTGGAATGGAATCATCGAAGCAGCATATGCGACATGCCGATCAGTAGCTTCTCGAAGTCAGTGTAAGTACGTATGAACGGCTTGTTTCTGTCCCTTGGCCGCTGTCTGTCTCCAGTCCGAGCACTGTAAGGTCTACGTGCTTTTGCATACTGTCATTCTCCAAACTCACGGAATGCGACATTCGGCAGGAGGTGTATTTTGTTAGCTGTGCGGTTGAGTGATCGTGAGCAGCACGGGCATCTGCCATAGACCGTCCCAGGCTCACCAGGTTCTTACAGCGCTCCGTCACGTCGCGCATGCTCAGAACCATCCCGCGTATCGCATAACCTCTCTGCCAGACGCCGTGAATATTTGACTGATCACTCCCACAGGATATTCATACAAGAGTATCTCAGTTCCAGTTCAAGTTCAAGTTCACACTCCAGTAATCTTTTGTAACCAAGCATGCATCGATATCTCCTTCTATTTACTACTGCACATCTCTACTACTGACCTCCCAACTCGGACGTCTCCCGGCAGAATCCGCCTACCGACGCAACGGTGGGACTCCAAGTCGAACGACTTCCTTATTCCCTATCCACCATGTCCCCGCCCGCTCCACGATACCCAACCACCCTCCGCCCTCCACACGGCCTCACCATCGAGCAACTATAGCCGCACGCTGCGCAGGGAGTCGACATCCCTCGACTAGTCTTCTCCAGTCGCTGCCCTCTCGCTCGACAGTTCCTCGGTCGTGAACTTGCCAGAGTCGTCTGTCTGTGGTAAGCACCCAGTTGCGCCTACCCTCTCCCGTCTCGTCGACTTACCTGGTCATTTTAGCATCCGAGACGTGAAGCTCTGCTCCACGGCGCATGCTCCACGTCTGGCTCGCTGATGCCGACGTGTGTTCAGGTTCATGCCGCGTCTAGCCTGTCAAAGGTGAGCATAGGACGACGTGCGCGTCTCTGCACGTACTTGTCAGCTCCAAGGTGCTGATTGTCCCTCCTAGCGGCAATGCAGCGGTCAGAAGCGACACCGAGAGCTCGACAAACCTTCCGGCGGTCCCAGTGACCCAGCCCCTGCCAGCGCCGCAACGCGTTGGTGGCCGTGGCTTAGCGATTGCGTATGTCATTTCGCTTGTCTGGTGTACAACATGTCAGCTCACACTCAATATTACAGTCGGTGCCTGCTCACAAGTCGCGTCAGTGCATGCTTGACGTCTGTACATGTCGTCAGGTCCCGCCCGGCCAAACGCGGTGATGCTCATCGAGTTTGAACGGCTCCGGCCTGCGCAGAGCGGTAAGCACGCTCACCTGTGGCCTCAGCGCGTACGCTGACCGCTCGATGAGCCAGACATGTCGCTGTGTGACGACAGGCTTCAGGCTTCACCGTACGAGCGGGCACGCACTGAACGCAGCGGTCGTTGACCTGGCATATTCCCCCGAGCTGTGCGGCGCTGTGCCACGCGGAGCAATGGCTGGGTGAGATGCAACTGCTCGAGAGTCCGCAGAGCGAGTGGCCCTCGAAGGTACGTACGCGGCCCTTGTGCTAGTGAGTCTTTTCTTACCCGTGTTAGTTCAGCAGAACAAGAAACAGCCTTCCTCGCCGCCGCTGCACTTACCGTGTCTGGCTTGGATACAGAGGTCCACGCAGGTACATTCTGGAGCATCCAGCGCACCACAGCAGTTCCCAGCGGCGCAAGTGGTGGCAAGTCCAGTGTGTGGCAGAAGACGAGCAAGCCAGAACAGAGAACCGCCCAAGGTACGGCGTCGACTCGCGCGCCCGCGACTTGCCTGTTCCGGACGCATGACGTCACGCGTCGGGCGATCTCGACAGCGAAGTGCACTCGTCGAGTTACTGACTGACCTTGCTCTTCAGACGCATTCCCAGCACCAGGACCGAGCCCCGCCGCAAGATGCAGCAGGCGTCGTGGTCGCCGGCTGCCATCCTCATCCTCGGAGATCTCGCTCTCAGCATCCCCAGGTATGTATGTACTTACTTTCTGCGATGTAGACTCACCTCGGCTTTGTCCCGCAGCGCGTCGAGGTCCAGCCGGACCACGCATATAGCTGGAAGGCGCAGATAGAAGAAGATGGCAAAGTACGTACCGACTACTTATTGTTGCGTTTCTTTGGCATGTATTGAGTCTTGACCTACCTGGCAGCGACCGCTATCGTAGCGTCAAGGTACAACAACGAAGGCCTCGGGAGGGGCGGCGAAGGCAAAGATGAAGGCGGGCTCGCGGGAATGGTGCTGGATGTGGAAAGAAGACGCGAGGCGGCCTTCGACGTTGGACGGTCTGGCCTGTCGCGGTAAGCGCCCATACCTCAAAGTGGCGGGCAGGGCGGCGGAACGCGGTTTTCCACCGCACCCGCATGTCTAACAAGTCCGTGAGTAAGTGAGTGCGGCGCGTCACCTTCCGTTACTGACGAAGCTCGGAACAGTGAGTTTCATGTGCATCTGCGCGGTCGGGCACGTCCTGCTGCTCTTCACTGGCAAGTTCTCGGCTCTGACAGGGTCTGCAGCGTTGTTTCTGGCGGTGGCGTCGTGCAGCGGACAGGCTGTACGGCAGAATACGAGCCCAGAGAGCACTGTCCTATGTGAGTAGACCGTGCGTACACGGGTTGACTCGGTGAGTAAGCCATTCTCCTTTCTTGATGCAGTTCGAGCTCACCTTCTTGCTTCTGGCAGGCAGCTCTTGCGGCGCGTCGCTGGAGCAGTACTCAAGTGTTCGCAGACGAAGAAGCGGCTTCCCGGCGACGGTTCGAAGCTGACGCACCGATTCTGGTGTCGAGGCGGCGCTGCTGCCCGGATGCAGCGTCAGCCCGCTGTATCGGCCAGAGGACTGGTGCGCGGGGGACTCGGTGAGTATGCGAGGCTCTTGTACCGCTTTGCACGCTGACGGTCGTCCCGGCAGGTCTTGAGGTCAAAGTCGGCGGAGCCTGGCGGCGCTGCAGACACGGACAGCGGGGCGGGACGGCTTACGGCTCGGCTGCGCTGCGGCTGTAAGTACCCGGGCGAGTGGGCAATCCGGACGACACGAGAGAGCGGACGGGCAGACGGCGTGAGACGCGCGGGCGGGGGAAGGGCGGAGAGGTCTTTAACCACACATTTGGGCGGCGGGCGGACAGGACGCGGCGTTAGCGTAGCGTGCAGCCAGCCCGAGCTGTAGCAGTACTTACTGGGTCGAGCAATTGAAGCTGTTTGGCGGTACCTTGACTTGCACGGAAACGGATTCAGACATACGGAGGGGCAGAAGAGATATATTGCGACATGCGTGCAGAGTACAGGTGTGGAATCCCCGAATGTCCTCCTGTACCCTGTCCTGTGGCCGTCTGTATCCCGTCCTCTCCGTCCTGTCCTGTCTGTCTGTCCTGTCCTGTGGCTGGATAACGCATTGTCTTCTGCTGCAACAGGCATGGCCAGATCCCGCGATCGCCTTCCTTCGCACGCACGTCGGCGTCCAAACCGGGCACCGCGCCTGCACACGCTGTGGTGCGATGTACTCGTGGACCCGAATTGCATGGAGGAGACGTCCGAGCTCGAGTGGTACGAGGACTCAAACCCGCTACCCGGGGAGCTGCTATCGACGCTGGTCGCAGGCAAGACGGACATGTCGACGATGCCGTCCATCTCATTCAGATTCGTGTCCAACGCGAAGAGGGATTCCTTTGGCGGGAGAGGCGGGGGGGACACGTAGGGTAGCTTCTTGCCCCTGCGGGGCCGGTCCTTGCGGGAGGATATCGAGCCCGGTGGTGTAGTCGGCGTAGGGTGGAATGAGAGATCAGGAGCAGCGGGCGAGGGCAACGGCGGCGGGGTCTCGGTGGGCAGGGGCTCTGAGCGTAGACGGCTCCGCGACCGCTTCTTCATGAAGTTCAGCGGATTCAGCGACGGCTTCTTGCGGGAGTCGGAGGAGCGGATAGACTCGTTTGAGTGTACGCTGTACGATTCCGAGGGGCGAGCGGTGGACGTGGTGGAGACGCTGATACTCGACGTACTGGCGTGTCGAGGTAGGGTGAAGGACGAGAACGACGGTTTGTGTGGGAAGCCGAACCGGTGCGCGGACAGCTTCGGGGGCGGAGTGGGCTAGTGAAGGAGACAGATCAGTGACTGTGAAAGACGACATATGGCTTGGTTGTGGCGGTGGGGTTCGCGCGTGAGACTAGTGAAGCGACTTCTCATTCGAGTCTGCGCCTTTGGAGGAGCTTCCTCCTAGGTGATAAACAAGACACTCCTCTCGCGTGCGTATGCAGGTGTTCAAATCGCCTTAGACTTCGGGGGTTACGGAGCGGCCTGCAGTCAGAGATACCGCACCCCCCAACCTCGTCGTCATGTCAGGGGCGCAGTCGCAACTGGCTCCGCTAAGCCCAGGCGACAGCAGGTGTCACGGCTTTGACTGCATCTGAGCCAAGCTGAGGCGTGATGCGTGAGGTAGGCCATGCGATGGCTCATTGGCAGACAGACAATGTTGATTGTAGGAGAGCAGCAAGCTGAGGAGAGGCCTTCACGCATCTGAGCCAAGCCGTAACTGCAGCTCCGCTCTTGCGTCGTCCCTCGAGAAGCTGTACGTCGGCGAGAACAACCTGACGGCGAACAGCTTCATCCTCTTGCCCTGATATAAAGGAGCTGCGAGTGCTGAACCTCTCGTTCAACAACATTCAGCAGCTCCCAAGCAGCTTCTTCCGGAACCTCACACAGCTCCGTGAAGTCTACCTCAGCGGGAACGCCATATCCGCGAGCCCAATGGAGAGCCTGCCATTGTAATCACTTGCGACTTCGACAGCCCTGACGCACTAGAATGGCAGGCCCTCACAGTCGTGTCCGGCTGGGGGGGGTCCAACAACCCTCACTCTTCCTGAGAGTTTCTGAGAATTCTCTGGTGCATGAGGGAGAGCACCCCTCCCATCGGCAACAGACGCATGGAGGAGGGGGGATCGGGCTCCCAACGCACTACACTTCGTGAAGTCTTCAGTGGCCACCTCCTCAGCACAACCAACATTGCCTGTCTTTCAAGGGTCATCGCAGCGCCCGTCTCGCACGCGGTTGCGTCAGACAACTCATACGGTTCCACACGCATCACAACGCCAACCGCCTCGGAGATGCTTCGGTCTCTTGTATGCTCGAAAGCATACAGGCCCAGGTGGGCAGACTCCGCGGGACAATGCCTA
>WJSG01024174.1:0-16171 GCA_016618145.1 Sanghuangporus lonicericola | reverse complement strand
CCGCCAAGGGCGCTTCCAGGTCCAGCCCGAGGGAAGAGAGGCGATGCTCTTCGAGACACTGCGGACTGAACGGGTATCCATATCGCGCAGTTGCTGAGCCATGCGCCATCGAGTCAGCCAGTACAAACGAGCGAGCTCCAAACGCTTGTAAAACTCACAATATGTTCAAGGGTGTCCGTGATTCCGAGGGACGACTGCGATGTCCTGCTATTCTGTCGGTTATGCCGTGACTGGACAGAGGAAGATACGTTAGCCTACGTTTCTCAAAATTGAGTATGTGGATCGAGTCACTGACTTTGCGCTGACGCCGACGCCGGTCTGGTCGTACAGGGCCGCCAGCAAGGGACCCGTTGGGTTCTTCGGGAATTGTCTCGGCTATACGCGCACCTCTCGACGGCCGCGTACTATCGAAGGTTACCCTCGACTCAGTGACGGAGCCACGATCCCCGTATGGTATCTGCTCTGCGAGATAAGGATGCATGCCTGACACAAGATGTGAGTATGCGTACGTCTGTTAAACGACGACCTCGATCGGAGAAGTGTTCCTGGCAGAAAGACGAGTTTCGTTAGTGAGACTGCAGCAGATGGAAATCGAGGCTCTCTCACCCAAAACTCTGCCTCATGAGCAGCGGCGACGGTTGGATCCATACACTCCTCCATCCATGTTTCCCTCCTCGAGTCGCACTCGCTCTCAATAACTCCCATGGCCCGCGTGCCAAAAGTCCACGCGATTTCCCTCTCGGTCGGACCAATATTCTCTGCCCACTTGCCTTCAAAGCTCCGAGTGCTCACAAATCTCCAGGCAATCAACCATGCGTTAGGTCGACGCCACTCCGGCATTGAGTGGATATGAGGACATGGCTCGTTGGTGGAGATTTCGTCATGCGGGAAGATACGGATGCAGAAGTGGCGGAAGATGGCGGGAAGTTTGGACATTGGGGTCTTCTCGAAAGTGGCGGCGATGCATAGCTCCCAACGTTGTGGGACGCCAGCCTCCAACCGCTGGAGCTGTCGCACAGTGACGCAAGGTCGTATCTTGCGCGTAGCTTGTTCCTTGGTGGAGAGCGTCCTGAATGAGACATGGGAGCGGCTGAGTGCAGTAGAACCATTGCGAAGATTTGAGATGGGATTCCGTAAGATGTCGAGGATAGGAGTGAAGACGGATTCACGGATCCCAAAAACATCTCCAGGGAATACTCCAGAGTCTCCTTCTGCTCGATTGACTGCCGGCGTGTCACCTCGGGGGATGTGAGGGCAAGTGCAAAGGGCCATGGAGAGGTAGGGTTGGGGCAAAGAGGACGCGGTGTGTATCATATATAGAAGACCCCGTGCGATACGTGCCCTCCATACTGGGCTCAATGGGCTTTTGTTCTTCGTTGCAAGTGGCAGCGGTTGGGCGGCGGACTGAACATGGGCGCGGTGGACAAGCACGCAGAATATAACGTTAACAAGCACGGCGGCATCATAATTCGATCAGCCGTGCTGCGGCGCGCACCTACCCAACCAAATACGAACAAATACGACTTGGCAACAGTGATCCTCACAGAACAAGGACTTTGTCCTTCACCTTCACCACATCTATGAGCTTTGGTAGACAAACCGTAGATTTCTTGAGGTGTGTCTCTTTCCTCAGCTCCGTACAGCCGGCTATACTCATCTCCTCGCAATCTCGCAGGGAGTCATCACGATGCCAGTCCGATTCTGCCCAAGTCCTGGCAGTTACGCAGTTATACGTATGGATCCAGTCGCCATGGTCGAACATCTCCACGATCGAGTGGCTCTGAGCGCTGCCAAATCAGTCGAAGTGAAGTCCTACTTGGTGTACATTGAGCTTGTGCGTCCCATTTGCTCGATAACCTCACATTAGTGCTGATGCCTCCTCGTTGTGTGCCTCAGGACCTTGCCCTTCCGTTTCCTGGAAAACCCTGGTACTCATTCTCTATCTCGCCCCTCGCGACCACTCCCCCCAACGCCGAGGAGGAGCGCGGTATAACTCCCGAAATGTGTCTCGCCATCGCGCCAAACGAGTGGCATCACCCTCTAGGCCGACACCCTCTGCAAACAAACCCCCCCTTTCCCTTCCCGAATTGCTACCATTGGCCGTTCGTGGAAGTCGATGTCCGGGTACGAGCGAGGATCGACGGGTTCAACACCGATCACGCCATCAAACTACCGCCTGACGAGCGCGTCATGAAGAACGCCTACTTCAGCATCGACATCACGAAGAGCGAAGCTGCACAGCAGAAAGGACAGCAGGAGCTCGCTGAACAGCAGAGCAAAGGTCTTGTCGCGGGTGAGTCTTCGGACGCAGGTGCGCTTTCGTCGACGAGAGACCCCATGAGCGACCCCTCTGCGGTGCCAGCTGCACCTTGTATCCAATCAGAGAACCACAATGGTTCTAGTACAGGCTTGGACGTAGAAGACGAGCCAGATCACGTGGCAGGATCGGACACATCCTCTATCAGGAGCAGCGTTTCTGCCGACACTGTGGAGGGGATCATGGGTCTCGGTGTGTTCGGGATTCCCAACGACAATCCCGAGCGTATCCCACTCGTAGACATGTGGCTGGAGCTGAGCGAGCACATCACGGCCGAGGACATACCCAATCCAAAGGATTTCCTAAAGGAGTGTGCCGAAGTAGCGAGGTACGTCGAGTACGACCCTCTCGAATTGCTACAACAGTCAGTTGACAACGGATACACAGGATCATCGAAGATGCTCGAGCGCGCGATCCCACCCTGCCGCATCTTGACCTCAGTGCTTTTGGTCCGCCTCGACCGAAGAGTCCGATGTCTATCTCAAGCGCATCGTACACCTCAAGCGAGGCGACGTCCGAGAACGATGATACCCAGGGGCCATCGTCGAAACGGAAGCCGAGAAGTGAGCATCATCTATCTCGTCTGCAGGGCACTCGCGTTACTGAGCACTACATCGCTCAGAGTTCCGTCCGTTCAAGCTGATTCGCAGACTCCGGACAAGGATACAGTATATATTTCGCCTTCCGTACATTCCTGTATGGCCTTAGCATCAGATGATCTTCAGTCATGTGCAAGCGTTGCGTGGTATTCCGGCTGAGAGCTTAATAAAGCGGGAGGCGCGAGACAACATCTTCCGACATTGCCACCTCCCGTGCCTTTACCACAACCATAGTACGAAACAGCTGGACTTCTACACATGCAACGACTGCGGAAATTGACTGGCAGGGCAAAGAGTGCATTGACAGATATGTACAGCAGTTTGGCGAGGGTTGCAGCTCGGCAATGTGAACTAGTACGAGACGAAACGTTGAGAGGGTTCATGGCCAGATAGGGATATACGGTAGACGGAAAAAGTCTGAAATACGAACGCGTACACGCCTCATGCTAGCGCGCACCCCGCGTAATACTCTCCCTGGGCACAAGCCTGAGAGATTATAATCAGTCGTATAGCGCAGCAGAGCCGTTAATCGGGCACTGCGTACCTCCATGGCGGCAACGCTCTTGCTGAGCAACCGTCGGAGCTTCCGCGGGAGGCTCTAGCATCCCTGCGGCTTCCTGCTCGCGCACCCGCCTAGCGGCCTCCTCCTTGTGTCGACGCCGACCTTCCATGATCAATCTGTCCCGGCAGTATCGCGATATCAGCGTCAAATCACGAGACTGGGATACACGGTAGGCTCACTCCACTACGGCTTCGCGCTCCTTGAACAGGTCCTTGTAATCTGGTATGTCCTCTTGCTTGAGAGTCGCCGGGAGATCGAGCCACAAGTCGACGAGGGGATAGACCTCCTGATCGTCTCCGAAGCTGCCGAAGATGCCCGCGCTGAGCACGTCCTGGATGATCTCTCCCAGCGTGACGGACTCCGAGTCATGGACCGAGTTCAAGTCGCGATCGGTGATTATACTGCCAGTAGGATGCACCTCGCTCCACGAGTCGTCATACTCTGTTGTGGCGAGAGTACTTTAGATCTATGTATACACATCGCCTCGGCGGAGTGTCACATACCATCTGCACGATGCTCAGGGGATCGCGTACGTCCAGACTCAGCCTTGACTGCTTGGGGTGCGCCTTCGAGGCCACCTGAACCTGGCTGTTCCGCAAGCAGGCCCTGAAGCTGCGCCTTTGAGCGCCGTTCTGCGCGTGTTTGCTGCATGCGCTCGAAGTCCTCGGCCATGTACTGCTGAAGCTTCATCTCCGAGTTTACGGTCAACTTGACGGCCACGTCGNGTACTGCTGAAGCTTCATCTCCGAGTTTACGGTCAACTTGACGGCCACGTCGTCGTCAAACCCCTCCGGATGTGCACGCACGCGTACGTCCATCCTGAGGCCATCGTCAGACCAATGGTAGCAATTGCTGTAGGGGAACGCGCCCTCGGTCTTCAAGGGCTCGCGCCCTTTGGGATGGTAAGTGTTTGGAAAGATAGGCGTGCACATGTCCGCAGTGGCGGCGCGTTTTGCATCTGGTGGCGGGAGTGCAGTCGGGATGGGTACAATGTCATAAGCGTGCCACGGTCGGCCGGGGATAGGGAGGTTGAGGTTCTTATGTCTAGCGTCAGCACACTCGAAACGAATGAGGATATGACTCACCATTTGCAAAAATACCAGATAGATCCTGGTCGGTATCGCTCTTGCTGCTGCCTGTATGTCTGGATAGTCGTATCGTTCCACAGTCCCTAGTGGGTCTATGCGAACCGCGGCGTATCTGCCTGGTAATGGCGCAAACATGAGGTTCATGGCAGCTGCGTGATCGATGGTCAGCAAAGAGTGAAGTGCGTGATCAGTCGCAGTCTTCGTTTATAGAGTGGATATAGTAGCAGTAGCAATATGTGAGAAGAGTTGGCATCACGATGATGGCACCACAAACGGCTCTATGTCTGCATTCTCAGCCTGCTCGGCGAGCCAGGTCTCCATCATCATTCTAACCTATCAGATACAGCCGCACCGTTCACCGCCTGGGTTACACTGGTTGTCAATGCCATACCGTGACCAGGATGTCGAGGAGATACAGACGCAGCGCCACGTCACAGACTGCTCGCGAATTCACAAGATCTCTGAGACATTCTGGCCAAAATCTCAGCGTAGGCCTGCTGCCTGTGAGTTGTGCGCTACGTCTCCCTCTTACACGTGTTGCAGAGCCACCAAAACCTCGGAGTCTGGCTCAGCGTTCGTACTGCAGTCGCTGATTATGCAGCGAAACTCTCCAGCAGTGGGTTGGCATGACGATCGACGTCGAGCAGCGAGCTTGTAGCCTGAGAGCTACAAAGCCCAGAACAGAAACAGTTCGACTTACAAGGAACTCCAAGCACGGACGGACGCAGTGAAAGGACGGAGCCTTCCGATAAGGCGGGACAGTTACACCCTCATACTGCTGAATTCGGACATGCAGCACTTCAGTGAGAATTTTTCCAGCAAGAAATAGGTAACGCACCGTCAGGAAGGACTCTCCACCATGTCAACATCGACCGTTTCGGCAGAGCAGCCAGCTCCACGCAAACTTCCCGACTAAAGCCTGACGGACTACGTAGGGATGGACCCAGGACCGCAGCACCATTTTTGTGTTCTCACGTCGAAGGGCGATGTGCTGGAAAATACCAGAGATTGGTATCCAGTTGTAGGTATCCGAGTGTGAAGAGTACAAGCAGGGAAATCGGAGCAGAGGACATTGAAAGAACATGGTAGGGCAAAGTAAGTACTCCGTGCTTATCATCAAGTAAGTAAGTACTCAACCCGCTTACTGATCTCAAGCGCCTACTTCGAGTCGGTTCGCCTCCCCTTCCTCCACGTACGCTCTCTCATTATAGCAATGTCTCCTCAGGCTCCCTGCTGTATTCTAGAATCTTGAACGACCACTATTCAGTTCTGACACACTCTCTACCGGAGACATCGACGATTTGGCCTCGGACCACCGCGGCGCACACTGGAGCTGGTGAATTCAGGCGCAACATACTTCGACTCGGAATGACCGTGGACCATAGGATGCGGGGGCTCATAGACATCGTCCCGAAGCTACTCTGTTCAACAGTCCGGCCTGGCATAGTGAAAGGTGAGCTCGATCTTACACCCTGATTTTGCACCGTTATCGTGCCGTCGTCTCTGTCCTCTTGCGCTTCTGTACGGTCATAGTACCTCTGATCTTCTCCAACATGATGACATTCGCTCTCTCTGGTCTTATGCTTAGCTTGCTACAATTATTGGCTTCCTCTCGCCCGCGGAATCTGTGGCACTGGCACGCTGATCTCTGATTGAATGTCTTTGTATTATGGATGAATGAGCTCATAGACGATTTTCCCGTGATCGAGAGAGAGAGAGATAGCGAGCCATACGACGTATCTATGCTCCGTCCGGCTCTCCTCTCGTCCATGAGAAAATATGGCTCGAGCGGCGTGTTCTCACCGCGCGCGCAATGTGTCCACATCGAACCGCAGTTGAATAGACCCCAGGGCGGTTGAACCGGGGTTACATGTGCTCGCGAGCTGGTTCCTGTGCAGGAAACACATGCGCTTCGCCGGAATTGGCGAGGACAGCATCATCTTCGTTCATGTTGTCCATGTATGAGCAGTGTTGCGCAGTCGTCCTGGTGATTGCGGGCGCATATGCTACATGGTGCATGAGATGACACACACTCGTATAGGGAAGACGCACAAGAGTCCAGTCAGTGCGTAATCCATTGTCATAAAGATTGTAGCGACCGTATAATAAAGAGCGGATGTTTACCGACCGAGGGTATAGTGCACGTGGATGTCCTCATGGCCAAACGAGAATATAGGGGGGACGAAAGAAGTACACGACACGTGTGGCTGCCCATCTGCAACCCAGCCTCAGTTTCCGCAGAGTCTTACCCAGTCCGAAGCCTATCGCATGGATGTTCAGCCCGCGCCACCTCGTTCTATTCTGCCACTTACGTCTATGTTTCCGCTGAGACTGTCCCTCCTTGCTCCAAGCCGCAATTCGCTCTTGATGATCCCGTTCAGCTGCGTCAGTTGAGTGGGTGAATCGCGACGCTGTATCTTCCCTTCGACTGTGACCCAGTTCGATCAAGCTAAAAGGAGTGTCCGATTGAGTATCGGACAAAGTGGTCATGGACTCGGACAGGTTGAGTACCGACCTCACTACCGCGTCCCGTTCTGCGAAGAGATCCGCGGGTTCAGGTATGTCTTGCTGTTTGATGGCCTCAGGAAGGTCGAGCCATAGGTCGACCAAGGGGAGCAAATCGTGCTGCGATCCATAGTTCCCCAACAATCCCGCCTTGAATAGGTCCTGCAAGATGTTTCCCGAGGGAACTACACCCCCGTTGCGAGCGCCTTCATCATTGGACGCAGACTCTTCTGTTGCTTCGTCCTCAGTTTCTTCCTCTGGGACATCGTCATGATCTAATCCGGCCCTGTTCTCTGCGTTGTCAGCGGAATATCACGGTGGGAATAGCCGCAGACCCTTACTGCTCGTCCGATGCAGAAGAGGATCGGGTCGATGGTGCACGTCCGAGTGTGACGTGCAGCTCACGGGTTTGGGCCATGCGTGCGAAGTCTCGATTCATGAAGTCCCAGAGTTTGACTCGCGAGTGAGGGGGGAGCTTGATAGCGACGTCGTCGTCAAACTGTTCAGCGCGAGCTCGAATGCGGACATCCATCTTGCAGGAGCTGTCTGACCAGTGGTAGCAATTGTTGAACGGAAACAGAGGCTCTGTCTCCAGGGGTTCACGAGATGTTGGATGGACGGTGTTAGGAAAGATCGGCGTGCACATCTCGGACGTAGCTCCTCGCTTCTCATCGACGGGACGCAGGGATGGTGCAATGGGGATGACTTCGAAGGGATACCATGAGTCTTCGGGCATAGGAAGATTGAGTCTCTGTGTGCAGTCAGTCAATTCCATGCAAGGCGAAGTGTCGATGCTGCAGCGCACCAGTTTCAGATAGACTATGTATGTCTTCGTGCAAATATTTGCAGCCGCGTCTTGTATGTCCGGATAGTCCAGTCCCTCCACGGATCCAATGGGATCGATACGTATTGCGGCATATCTGCTCGACAATGGCGCAAACGTGAGCGGCATAAGTCAAGGGCAGCTCAGAACGGACGGCGTGTACCGCGGTAGCAGAAGGAAGGGAACAAAGAGCGCGAGGCATACAGCCGCTCTTGTGTTTCGAGGAGCTTCTCAGGCCCGTTTACGTCGCTTTGTGCATGTGGGCGTGTGGGATTTGGCGCGCATAGACAGTTTCATCTTGCCGCCCTTGTGCCGCCCTGCCATAATTCATCGTAACACAGTGCACCGTGGGTATGGTTAGTCGAACAAAGAAGCTTGCTGCATGTCAGAGGGGCAGAGCATATAACAGGTACTCCGCTCCCCTTACATGCTATACCGAATCCCCCGTTTGCCCTCGAGTTGCGATTTCGACCCTTCTACGTCTGCATCTCGCAACAAATCATGGACTTTCACTGCCGCGTATGCCGGGAAGCTCAGTTCAGAGACCGGTTCCTCTATTCCAGTGGGTATACGGCGGGGGAAGTCTTCGGCATAAGCTCCTCAGCCTACGCACCGTACCTGATACCACTGACCAACAAACGCGGACCTCGGCTATCCAGGAAGGACGAGGCGAAGCTGATATGGCGTATGCGCCAGTACGATTCCTTTCGTCCATGCGTTCTGATGGGATCGATGGACGACCCCGGCACGGAGGATGCCACTGTTTGTCTCATGGCAACATACAAAAACGCCCCCGTTTCCCAGTTGCCCAATGCTTTCCAGTTCTTCTCCTTCCGAGTCTTCACCACGCACGACGTAGCGGGCGACCCCCACCTTGGCACCCATTTTCACACGGTTCCCAACTGGAGGCACACCGATGCGACGCAGTGGATCATCGCGATCCCGTTCCGCACAAGTCTCCTCGGAGAGAACCCTCCCTATTGGCCGGTCTATCGCAATCGACCGCTTCACTTCAGGGGCAATGGGCGTAACAAGAGAGCAACAGTGTTTGGGAAGCATGCAACGGAAACTCTGGAGCGGGTGTGCAGCGCCTGCGAGCAAAGATGGGATGAGCTATGCAAGGATCCCGCATTTCTCAAGCAGATGAGGGAGGAGGTCGTGGTGAGTCTCCGAGTTGTCCATGAACATCGTCTTAGCTTGACGCTACTGTCTTTCAGTATCATGCAACGCATAGCTCGGGGTCTACGGCAGCTGTGTGTCGCTCTTCACATGTCATGACAGATCTGCGCTCCCTGACATGCCGATTTTCTAGCCGTCGTATCGCAGTGGGAGGTCATGGCAGTCCACTGGATCAGGGCGCATGTCACTCAGAAGCTTAGTTACGACATCTAGTCTCAGGCCGAGCACTATTCCGGAGGATGGGCCTTTGACTGTGGTCTTTAGCGCTCCACTGGGACAGGTACGTCCTAGTATTATGCAAATCGAATTCTGATCTTCAGCTTGAACACAGCCTGGCTCTGCGCCGGTCACGGGTGAGGCGACCTATGACAGTATGTTCCCTCCCTTGGCCCGCAACGTAGTGAGTAGCCTCATGCCTCTGACTCGTAGATATATGCTGATGCAAGGGTCCAAATCAGAACAAGGAGCCTTCCGTACGCTCTCCTGCCCACAGTGCTTCATCCCGAGCTCGAACACCTACTCCGGTACAAGTTAGATCCAGAAAAGCATCTGATAAGGGGTGGCAGCAGATTCCAGGCAACTTAGCCCGTGCGATTGTCGCTCCGCTGAGGAAGAGTTCTAAGGAGACCTAATGACATGCATTCACAGGACTGGCTGCCTCTCGGTGATACCTATGTACTTTTAGATACATGCAGTCTCTCTGCGGTTTGTACTGCATGAACAGGCAACTTAGATTACCTCCGAGCCACGGATACAGGGATGCGCATATTTTCCCTGTTTGTGAGGATGGTTCCGGGAAGGTCGTACCAGAGGTCTACCAGAGGTTTCAGCTCGACATGTCGGCTAATCTTGTCGCGGATTGCTCCAGTGCGTACACGATATCTGCCGTGTCACCTCTTGTATCACCGACGGTGACGGGGAATACTCGCCGGAGCTGTCATCGCAATCAGAGATGGAGGTTCGCCTTGCGCTCTCTGTTCAGCTGGAGACACGCACTGCGCGTCGGCCATGGTACCGCCAATTCCGTCGCCTGCGCCGTGTAGTGCAGGAGTACCCTCAGACACTGCTGGGTGTGCCCGAGGAGATGCGCGTACGCGCACGTTCATTTGACCGCGACTTTGATTGGGATGGCGCGTCGGCGGCGTCGCACATTGTTGGCAGGGGCTGTGCGGAAGAGAGCTCAGATCGAGTGTTAACGTTCGTTCCACAGTCGGCTGATTATATACTGGCTGGCAGTACGGGTGTTGGAATGTAGACTGCTCTGGCCTGACTTGTCTGCTCATTACACGCCGCCCATCTACGCATTGTTATGAACAGGCTGAGGTAAAAAATATCACATCATTATCATCGAGGCCACGGTACGAGATTACATGCATACCGTGCGATACAGATCACAAACGCTCGAGTCCACTATGACGGACTGTCAAGGACACAGGGAATGTATGACGGGCGGAATAGATGCAGGATACGCGCCCGGAGTCTACGAATCAGCTCGAAGAGACGTGATTCTGCATGAATTACCGCTCAGTGTTACGATCACGAGTGAGACGAAGATCGCTCACTTCTAAGCTTGCGTTTCGACGCCGGCTCCTGCGTGTCATCATTCTCAGACATCGCCTCGCTCGAAGTGTGAGACGCGCTCGAGATGGACGCCGGACGCTTCGGTCGAGGCGGACCAAACGCACTGAGGTCAAGGTGTGACAGGGCGGGATCGCGAGCCCGAGCCCCATGAATGATCCTGCGTTCGATATCAGCTAGCGCACGACGCTCAGAGGGCAGTAGCGAACGTACCTCGATACCTCGTAACACTCCTTGTAAAAGTCCATAGGGTCCGGTATCGCCTCTGCCGTGATGTGCCCGCTCAGGTCAAGCCACAGGTCCACGAGTGGGAGAAGCTCGGAATTGTGGCTGGGAGCCCCGAACACGCCGCAAAGACCGATGATCCCGCCAACGCTGTCGGCGCACAGACTGCTCCGAACAGAGGACGAGTCCGAACTTGCATGGTCTGGTCCCTGTTCCACGTCGGCGCATTCTGACCCCTCCCGTTGTGCATGAGCCTCGGCTGGGAAGCCCGAAGCTGAGCGATCGGACGGAGGATCCTGTGGAGGTGAAGCTGTACCTGTGGCTGAAGCTCCCACCGTAGAGTCCTCCACTCCTGATTTTGTATGGGCGAAGAGCACGAGCTGTCGTTCCCGGCGAGCATCCTCGCAATCCGCGATGTCCATGTTCCAGTAGGACCTCATCCTGACGCGCTCTTCGGGTGGCAACCTGACGGCGTCGTCGGTATTGAAGCCTTCGTGCCTTGCGCGTACCCGTACATCGGCGTTCACGGACACCCAATGGTAGCAGCTCGGGAAGGGGAAAGGCGGGTCCGTTCGCAGAGGCTCGCGGCCGAGAGGGTGGCGCTCGTTTGGTGCGATAGGGAGACACATCTCGGGAGTCGTACCCCGCTCATCATCGGCTTTGCGCAGAGTTGTCGCAAGGAGACAGATAGAGAACGAGTACCAGGGCTTTCCCGGAAATGGAAGGGAAAGGTCCTGAGGAGCGAGGGGACGTTAGCGGTTCAGAAGGACAATAAGGCTCGAGAGCAACACACCCGGTCGATGTACACCAAGTATGACTTTGCTTCGACTGCTTCGGCAGCGCTCAGCGCCACTGTATCGTGCAGATGTTCGACCATAGCGACCGGGTCCATGCGTATGACCGCATAGCTTCCAGGACTTGGGCAGAATCGGACCGGCATATCGGAGTAAGGGAGAGGAGACGGGGGCGAGGATAGTCTTCAACCAACGCTCTACGGAAAATGGTCCGAGTCCGTACTGGTCGGCCGCCAGGCTGATGTACGTCCGGCTTATAAGCGCCGCAGGTCTATTGTCTTCGCGAGGTAGCACATTGATGCTTCTGGCCCCGATGTCGCAGGTTACAATGGTTATTCGTCGGAGGGGAGAAGGCCCTAGCGGAGAAGAGATACGAGCATGATCAGCATGCCTTCCGACTAATCAATACACCGGTCGTTCACATCCGAGCTGGAGACTTACAATAGATTACCATTCACGATGGTCGGCTTCGCATTCGTGTCTTTGTTGATTGTAACAGATGAGATTAGAGAACGGTGAGACAACAATATATATCATAATATCTAATTGAGGCCGTGAGCTGACACGAGCAGGAGATGATGAGGAATGCACCGTTGCAGATCTACAGCGGACGGGCTGTGAACGGCGTGGGATGAGCTGTCTTCCAAAGGTTCGCCACTAGCAATGACCACTAGGACGGAAGGGCCCTCTTGGCAATGAATCGAAGAGCTGTGGGGAGCCGGTTCATTGTACGGAGACATCGCACATGCAGAAGGGCGACGTAGGGACGGAATGCGGCAGTGGGCGGCAGGTACCATAGGAATGCGCAAGTCATCCCAAATAAGAGCCATGATCTTCCGTATGCCTGGACGCGGAGTCAGTGAAGCTTTGGGAGCCTCGAGCGCAACGCAGGTAAGAGCGACTCACGTTTCGGCTTCGGCTCATATTGCGGAGACCGTCGATTCTAAGGACTTGACGAGATACCGACAGGGGTTACAAGGAAACTGGTGGAACAAGATGATGTCGAATGATACCGGCCTGGAGACATGTTGCTTGGACCTTGTATTTGAAGTTGTGCGGCTGCGTTATAGCACTTGCTCCCTGCCTTCGCGCCTGCCGGAAGGCAGAAATGGGTCTCCTCCTAGCTCAATCATAGGTTAATCAAAGACCATATAAAAGCTAAGGCGGGCATGAGGGTCATCTGAGTGCTGGTGGTCGGCTGCCAGTGGTGGTAGGGGTCATGTCAACATCGCCGTCGTTACTTAGTAGGCCGTATCAACGCCGGCTGAAGCCGGCCCGGGCGTTCCGCGGATGCGACCGTCAGCAGCCGTCAGTGAGCCTCTTCGCCGTCAAATTTCCTCGCTCTCCTTTCTTCCTAGTGTTCGACTCAACCTCTACAAGTCCTTTGCTTGATGCTGATCTGGACGTTGCTCAGCTTGCAGTCTACCTATGCGACGGTGACAGGTCTGGAACATCCATATGTGCTCCGTACTCTACGCCGGATACCTATTCTCCGACAAGATCTCTCTCGGTCTAGGAAGCTGCGCATATCACCGATACCTCACTAGACGGGTTAAGACGCTGAGATCAGCAGCATGCGATGCGAAGAATGAACCCTGTTGGTGTACCGTGCGTCTGGGTGGGAGAGGACAGATACTGTGCGGGACTTCTCGTAAGTGGCTGAATCAAAGCTCTCGGGATCAGCTTGAAGCCGCAGGCGCAAATATTTGAGACCTACAGCTACGCAGGGGACGAATGGAGCCGCTCGAAGTGACGTATGCGCAGGGTTTGAAGGGAGTGTTGCGTCGTCTTGAGTCTCGCGCTCGTTGGTGGAAGCAGCAAGATCCTCCACGGACCGGATGGACAGATTGAAGGGCGAATCGCAGGGACGGAAGAGACATCCTCGCGAAGACTCGGTCTGCTTAACTCTGCGGTAAGTCTTCCTCATTATTGCTCCTTCCTGTCTGTGCATGTTCCTTTATCCGACGTTCGTTGAAGATACTTAGCTAGAGGTTGTGTCACCTCCTGGACGTTCTGCACAAGTACGATTTCGTCTCACGCATGGCTATGCTCTCGAAGAGTTCATTGAAGCAACGAGGTTCTATTACTGACTCGTGGCTTTCCTCAAATAGCCTCTTCGATGCTGCAAACGATACCGCTCAGCGCACTTCTGGATTGCACCCCAATTGAAATTGCAACCTTTGCTATATCTCTTCACTTGTCGTCTTTGAGGATCGGTGAGCGTGATCAGTCGCATCATACCCCCCTTCCCGTCTTGAACTCTCTCCTCAGATGTCGCAAGCGGGACCTCAAGTCCACCTGGCTGTCGGCGAAAGCTACGCAAGTGGGCTCTAGCCTCCCATGGCCTAATTCATCCCCAACGTCCGCGTACCCCGTTCTGAAGGATCATGCCATCCTCGTTCGCGATGCAGCCCGAGAGCTGTCGTGTTCGCCCACAGCAGAGGCTGGCACGGCGTCTCCCACTACCGGGACGTTGAACAAACCCCCTCTTCGACCAGTATCTCCTTCGGACAAGGGCGGTCCGTCTGAGTACCCCGCGAGGCTGCTCGACCACGTCCTTGTTCCTGTCATTCCTTGCACCGCCCTTTCAATATGTCTCGGAACTGCTAGCGTCGGGGAATGTCCAGTCATGATGCATGACGATCACCAGCTCGCCGTCTGCAGTACACAAGATGGTCTATACGTCGCGATATCTCACGTCTGGGCAGACAAACTCGGCAGTAAAACTGAGGCCTGCCATGTCTCGCGCATCGCAACTCGGCTCGGCAGCTCGTTCCCGACGGAGCGTTCTGGATAGACGGGCTCTGCATCTCCAAGCTCCAGCATATTCGCAGGCGTGCGATTCAACTGATGGAGCATTCGTACTCTCTGCTCCGCCATACCCCGCTCGGAGCATTGGTGTCGCGGATCACGTCGTCTGCGTGGATGTAGCCGGCATGGACCCCTGCAGGAGGCGCTGTCTGCCGGAAAACTCTTTCGCGGACGGACTGTACGCGAGCAGCAGGCTTCGGGATACTCGTACGGAGATTGATGCGATCTCATCATGCTTTCGTTCCATTCTCCTCCCCCTCTGTTCCTCCTCGAGCGCCGCGCGTCGCCCACCTATCACTTCTTCGAGATCGTCAAACTGCTCAACCACCGCACGACAAGCAAGCCCGCGGACGAGACGCTCGCAGGCTGCTTGGCGTACTCATGGCGAAGCTCCTGGCATATGAGGATGCGGAAGCTCCCCTGGGGACGCTCCTCCTCGAGGTCAGGACGCTATCGGCAACCATGATCTTCGACGGCGGTCCTCGGATGCGACATGCGACTTTTCGTTGGGCACCACGGACCCTCAGCTCCGCGGGCATGCTGGGAGCCAGGCTGGGCTATGTAACTTGCGCCCCCGACGACTATCGACAGAGGCAGGATTCTCGGTCATCTCGTTCCCATCCATACGCCCTGCGGAGCTGGACGTAGAACACGACGAGAAAGTCCTTGTCTGGATCTGCCCATGGGCTCGTTCTTTGTGCTCTTCATCCCCAGCGAGCAGCCTGGCTAGAACCGTTCGCTTTCAATGCCGTAACCACCACTCCCAGATCGATGCGGACCCTCTCGAGTCGCACCCCTGACTCTGAGTACATGCCGGTGCTGTTCATATCGCTGCAGGGAGCTCTTCGCCGAAGATGCCAGAGGAGATGATTGGAGTTCTGTCTCGAAACTCTATGGCATGGACTAGAGCACAACCAAAGGTCGGCTCCGTGCAACATCGATTTACTTCCTCAGGCTCACTCTGGAAATGGTAGCCGTTATCGTCGCCAAGCCCTTCAACATCCGCCTCTTCTTCTTTCCATCGCCCTCATCACCCGCAGCGGCAGCCTCCTGTGTCGTATACGAAGTCAGCCTTAATTTCGTTACGAGCATGTCATCAGAACTCACCTCTCCCATGTTCGCCTCCCGGACCTAGAGGTATAATAATCAGCGCTCAGACCGCGATGCGAAGCCACGACACCTACCGAATCCGCACTCATGGTCTCTTGTGTGTCGCTGGCGGTAGATCCGGTACTCGCAGAAGACTCAGCTTCCGTCTCGTCCATTGACTGACCCCCAGGTGAGCAAGGTCTCTGATTGGTTTGAATTGGAAACGTACAGAGAGGTCCGCGAGTGCAGCGAAACGGTTTGCGTTCATCGAAGAGGTCGACTCCATTCTCGCGTGGCGGTTCTTGCTCTTTGTAGTTGGGGAGGGCGACGTGATTGCATCCTTCTGCCTCTTCGAGCTTTGTTTGTTCACGCTCGAGGGCAGGGAGGTGCTCTGATATAGTGTTGACCCACTGTCAGAAAGCAGAGTTGAGGAGAGGTGGAAGTGCGAACCGGAGTAGTCCCTTGAACTCGATAGTGGTAGTCTTGCCGCCATTTCTGAGGGCGTTTTGAGAGTGGGAGGTCGCTCCATCACAGGGAAGAACATACCTCGTAATCTTCTTTGTAGATCCTGAATGCATCCTCGTTGAGCGAACACTCATCT
>WJSG01024173.1:0-27552 GCA_016618145.1 Sanghuangporus lonicericola | reverse complement strand
CCGCCAAGGGCGCTTCCAGGTCCAGCCCGAGGGAAGAGAGGCGATGCTCTTCGAGACACTGCGGACTGAACGGGTATCCATATCGCGCAGTTGCTGACCGGTGCGCCATCGAGTCAGCTAGTAGAAACGAGCGAGCTCCAAACGCTTGTAGTACTCACAATATGTTCAAGGGTGTCCGTAATCCCGAGGGACGACTGCGATGTCCTGCTCGCCTGTCGGCTATGCCGTGACTGAGCAGAGGAAGAACCGTTAGCCTACGTTTCTCAAAAGGGGTATCCGTATCAAGTCACTGACTTTGCGCCGACGCCGACCCCGGTCTGGTCGTACAGGGCCTCCAGCAAGGGACCCGTTGGGTTCTTCGGGAATTGTCTCGGCTATACGCGCACCTCTCGACGGCCGCGTACTATCGAAGGTTACCTTCGACTCAGTGATGGAGCCACAGTCGCCGTATGGTATCTGCTCTGCCTGATAAGGATGCATGGGCTGACACAAGTTAAAAGCATGCGTACGTCTCTCAAATGACGGCCTCGATCGGAGAAGTGTTCCTAGCAGGAGGGCGAGTTCCGTCAGTAAGACTGCAACAGACAGAAAGCGAGGCCCTCTCACCCAAAACTCAGCCTCATGAGCAGCGGCGACGGCTGGGTCCATACACTCCTCCATCCATGTCTCCCTTCTCAAGTCGCATTCTTTCTCGATAACTCCCATCGCGCGAGTGCCGAAGGTCCATGTGATTTCTCTCTGGGTTGGTCCGATATTCTCGGCCCACTTGCCTTCAAAGCTCCGAGTGCTCACGAACCTCCAGGCGATCACCCAAGCGTTAGGTCGACACCACTCCGGCATTGAGTGAATGTGAGGACAGGGCTTGTTGGTAGGGATGTCGTCGTGCGGGAAAAGATGGACGCAGAAGTGGCGGAAGATCCTCGGAAGCTTGGACATCGGGGTTTTCTCGAAAGTGGCAATGATGCATAGCTCCCAGTCTGGGACCCGAGCGGTGTCTGTCGGCTGCAACATGCTCGCAAAGTGCAGATCCGTCTCCTTCCTCCCCAGAACGATGCAAGGTCGTAACTTGTGCGTGGCTTGTCGTTTAGTGGAGAGTGTGCTGAATGAGATCTGGGAGCGGTTGAGTGCTCTCGAATNGAGATCTGGGAGCGGTTGAGTGCTCTCGAATGGATAATTCTATTTGTGAACCCCGGTTCACGGCATGAACCCGGGGTTCACTTACCATCACGGCCGGAAGTTGAATGTGGGGGGTTCAACGACCGGCCGGGTTACCGGCGCTCAAGCGCTGGTAAGGCTGCAGCCCTGGGCCGGCTCGGTTTCCGGTGTACTTACTCAGGCCGTACAAAATATCTCTGAGCACCCATCAGTCGTCGGAGAGTGATATCCTCCGATTGAGAGACTGAGTTCGCACACGGTGAGGGTCAGCCTGAGGGCATGCACGAGAATGACATCATCCTTGTGCGCGCAGCGAGTATTACCGTGACTGTTCTGAATTCAGTTACGAGGTGTAGCAATAGCCGATAGAGGCTCATACGCGAGTAGTCGCCGATATTGGCACATTGACCGTCGGTCGAACTCCGCCGGCCATATTGGGCGTACCTGCGGCAAGTGCAGTGAGCAGCCTGAGCGGCACTGGCGGCCAAGTCTGCCATCGCGACTCCGGAGGGAATTGGAAGCAAGGTGACCTTCCGAACTGCTCAGGCTTGTGGAAACCGGAACACGTAGCCGCAATACATACTACTCTATGTATGTTACGGTTGAACGGGTCCTCTAGCCAGGCGCCTCACCTCCGGCAGACTACCCCTTTTGGCGAGGGCGCTCGGTCACCTCCCGGGCGTGAACCGGGTTCACGCATAGAAACTTGGCTAAGTCTCGTGAACCGGGGTTCACAAATAGAATTATCCCTCTCGAATGATCGTCGAGATTCGAGATGGGATTGCGTAAGATATCGAGAATTGGAGTGAAGACAGATTCGCGAATTCCAAAGACATCACCGCTGATAAATTCCGTTCTCCCTTTAGCACGATCGACGGTTGGTGTGTCGCCGCGGAGGATGTGAGGACAAGTGCAAAGGGCCATACTGAGGTAGTGGTGGGGAAAAGGGAGGGCACATATCGTGAGTACTTCGCCGAGAGAATATATGTGAAAACGCCCCACCATGATACCTTCACACCATACTGAGATAATAACGTCTGTTGTTCTTCGTTGCAGGAGGCCGCTGATCGAACATGGGCGCGAGGAACAAGGGCGCAGATGCATTACAAGGGCACCATTAGCGCGTGGCACCTACCGGAGCAAATACGAACAAATATCATCTCGCAACAGCGATTGTCTCATAATCTATCTTCCCTCCCCCTTCATGACAACCGAAGCCCCAGACCTCTAGGTGCGCCCTTCTCCTCAGCATCTGGAACAACGGGTCAACAATCATTCCCTCAACGTTCCGCAGGCAGTAATCGCAATGCCGGTTCGGTTTTGCCCAAGTCCTGGAAGCTATGCGGTCATACGCATGGACCCGGTCGCCATGGTGGAACATCTGCATGATTCAGTCGCGCTGAGCGCGGCCGAAGCAGTCAAAGTGAAGTCATACTTGGTGTACGTCGATCGGGTATGTTGCTCTCGAACATTGTTGCCCATCGGTAGCACTCACCTCTGCGCGCTCCCCAGGACCTTTCCCTTCCTTTTCCGGGGAAGCCCTGGTATCCGTTCTCAATCTCTCTTCTTGCGACAACTCTGCGCAAGGCCGATGAAGAGCGGGGCACAACTCCTGAGATGTGTCTCCCCATTGCGCCGAACGAGAATCACCCTCTTGGACGCGAACCTCTGCAAACAGACCCGCCTTTCCCCTTCCCGAGCTGCTACCATTGGGTGTCCGTAAACGCCGATGTCCGGGTACGCGCGAGGCACGAGGGGTTTAACACCGATGAGGCCGTCAAGCTGCCACCGGAAGAGCGTGTAACGATGCGATCCTACTGGAACATGGACATCGCGGACTGCGAAGAGACACGACGAGAACGTCACCTTGCGCTCCTTGCCCAGAGGGAACCAGGAGCGGAGGATCCAGCATTGGTAACATCGGCCGCAGGTGCACCTTCATCTCTGCAAGATCCTCTGTTCGACCCCTGCACTTCGGCAGTGCCATCCAATGCCCAGATTGAACAGAAGGAAGTCTCGCAATGCGCGGCCGCGGAAGCAGAACCAAAACCAAAACCAGACGTTACAGGATCGTGCTCATCCTCCATTGCGAGCAGCGTGTCTGCCGACACTGTCGAGGGAATTCTGGATCTCGGCGTATTCGGCGTTCCTAGCCAGAATCCCGAGCTTCTCCCCCTCGTGGACCTGTGGCTTGACCTGAACGGGCACATCACAGCCGAGGAGATACCGGACCCAATGGATTTCTACAAGGAGTGTTATGAGGTATCGAGGTACATTCGCTACGGCCCTCTGAGCTTCGTGCACGAGCTGATACTGAACACAGGATCATTCATGAGGCTCGCGCTCGCGATCCTACCCTCCCTCAGCTTGATCTCAGTGCATTTGGACCGCCTCGACCGAAGAGTCCAATGTCCATCTCAAGCGCATCGTACACTTCAAGCGAGGGGACGTCCGAGAATGATGATACCCAGGGGCCGGCGTTGAAACAGAAGCCGAGAAGTGAGCATTATCCATCCCGTCAGCAGTGCGATGGCGATGCTGACTACTTCGTCATTCAGAGTTCCGTCCATTCAAGCTGATACGCAGACTCCGAACACGGATACAGTATATATTTCGCCTTCCGTACATTCCTGTATGGCCTTAGCATCATATTACTTCCAGCCGTGCTCAAGCGTTGCATGATATTGAGGCTGAGAAGTTGATCACAACCAGAGGCGCGAGACGACGTCTTCCGGAATTTGTCACCACCCATTCCTTGACCACAATCATACTTAGCACGAAACAGCAGCTCAATACCTGCACTTCGTACATGCAACAACAGCGGGAATCAATGTTTGCTACTTGAAGGCACGGAATGCGTTGACAGATATGCGCAGCAGTGTGGCGAAGGTCGCAGCTCAGGAGCGTGAACTAGTATGAGACGAAGAGTCGAGAAGGAAGATTCATGGCCATACAGGGATATACGGTAGACGGAAAAAGTGAGAGACATGAGCGCGTATGTTCCTCACGCCAGCGCGCACCCCGCGTAATACTCTCCCTGGGCACATTCCTGAGATATGATGATCAGTTGTGTAGCGCAGCAGAGCCGTTATTCCAGCGCGGCGTACCTCCATGGCGGCAATATGCCTTCTGAGCAACCGTCTGAGCTTCCGCGAGAGGCTCTAGCATCCCTGCGTCTTCCTGCTCGCGCACCCGCCTAGCTGCCTCCTCCTTGTGTCGACGCCGACCTTCCATGATCAATCTGTCCCGGCAGTATCGCAATATCAGCGTCAAATTACGAGACTGGGATACACAGTAGGCTCACTCCACTACTGCATCGCGCTCCTTGAACAGGTCCTTGTAATCCGGTATGTCCTCTTGCTTGAGAGTCGCCGGGAGATCGAGCCACAAGTCGACGAGGGGATAGACCTCCTGATCGTCTCCGAAGCTGCCAAAGATGCCCGCGCTGAGCACGTCCTGGATGATCTCTCCCAGCGTGACGGACTCCGAGTCATGGACCGAGTTCAAGTCAAAATCGGTGGTTATACTGCCAGTAGGATGTACCTGGCTCCACGAGTCGTCATACTCTGCTGTGGCGAGAGTACTTTAGATCTATGTATACACATCGCCTCGACGGAGTGTCACATACCATCTGCACGATGCTCAGGGGATCGTGTACGTCCAGACTCAGCCTTGACCGTTTGGGGTGCGCCTTCGAGGCCACCTGAACCTGGCTGTGCCACAAGCAGGCCCTGAAGCTGCGCCTTTGAGCGCCGTTCTTCGCGTGTTTGCTGCATGCGCTCGAAGTCCTCGGCCATGTACTGCTGAAGCTTCATCTCCGAGTTTACGGTCAACTTGACGGCCACGTCTTCGTCAAACCCCTCCGGATGTGCACGCACGCGTACGTCCATCCTGAGGCCATCGTCAGACCAATGGTAGCAATTGCTGTAGGGGAACGCGCCCTCGGTCTGCAAGGGGTCGCGCCCTTTGGGATGGTAAGTGTTTGGAAAGATAGGCGTGCACATGTCCGCAGTGGCGGCGCGTTTTGCATCTGGTGGTGGGAGTGCAGTCGGGATGGGTACAATGTCATAAGCGTGCCACGGTCGGCCGGGGATAGGGAGGTTGAGGTTCTTATGTCTAGCGTCAGCACACTCGAAAAACGAATGAGGATATGACTCACCATTTGCAAAAATACCAGATAGATCCTGGTCGGTATCGCTCTTGCTGCTGCCTGTATGTCTGGATAGTCGTACCGTTCCACAGTCCCTAGTGGGTCTATGCGAACCGCGGCGTATCTGCCTGGTAACGGCGCAAACACGAGGTTCATGGCAGCTGCGAGATCGATGGTCAGCGTAGAGCGTAGAGGGTGATCAGACGCAGTCTTGGTGCGTAAGGTGGATGTAGCAGCAATACGTGAGAAGAGTTGGCTTCACCATCATGGCGCCACAAATGACTCTACGTCTTCATTCTCAGTCTGCCCGGCGGGCCGAGTCACCAACATCATTCTAACCTATCAATTACAGTTGCACCGGTCACCTCCCGGGTTACACTGGTGGTCAATGCCATACCTGGATATCGAGGAGATACAGAAGCAGCGCCACGTCACAGACTGCTCGCGAATTCACGATATCTCGAAGATACTCCGACCAGAAGCTCAGCATAGGCCTGCTGCTTGTAAGCTGTGCGCTGTGTCTCTCTCTTACACGTGTCGCAGAGCCACCAAAACCTCGGAGTCTGGCTCAGCGTTCGTACGGCGGTCGCTGATCATGCGGCGAAACTCTCCAGCAATGGGATGGCATGACGACTGACGTCGAGCAGCGAGCCAGTAGAGCTGAAAGTCCCAGAACAAAAACAGGTTGACTCACAAGGAACTCCATTCACGGACGGACGCGCAGTGACAGGACGGAGCCTTCCGGTTAGGCGGGGCAGTTACACCCTCATGATGCTGCTGAGTCCGGACATGCATCACTTCAGTGAGACGTTTCATCAGCAAATATCAGGTAACTCACCGTCAGGAAGGACTCTCATTGATTGTTTCTGCAGAGCAGCCGGCTCGACGCAAACTTCCCGACCAAAGCCTGACGGACTACGGATGCGCCCAGGACTGCAGCACCATCTTTGTGCTCTTACGTGGAAGGGAGATGTGCTGGACGATACCAGAGGTTGATATCCAGTTGTAGGTATCCGAGTGTGAAGAGTATAAGCAGGAGAATGGGAGCAGAGGACATCGAAAGAACATGGTAGGGCCAAGGCGAGACATAAGTACTAAGTGCTTATCGAGTAAGTACTCTTCTTACAACCGCTTACTTCACTGAAGCGCCCACAAGATTCTACGGTTTGCCCAAGGTTTGCCTCTCCTTTCCTCCACCTGCCACGTACGTACTCTCGTCTCCTCAGGCTCCCTGCCGTATTCTGAGATTTTGACAGGCCACTATTCAGTTCTGTCACGCTATGCTACCGGAGACATCGTCGATTTGGCCTCGCCGGACCACCGCGACGGGCGCTGGAGCTGGCGAGTTCGGCCGCAATATACAAGTTCGACTCGGAACGACTGCGAACTATACGGTGCAGGGACTCATTGTCCCAAAGCTGCTCGGCCTGTTATGGTGCCAGGTAAGCTCGATCTTGCACCTGGCTTCAAGTTTTCAAACACCATTGGACACCAGCTCGTACTCTTCGTGCCGTCATCTCTACCATTTTGCTCTTCTATATGGTCACAACCTCTCTCCTGTGGACTACAAGTGGCACTAGCTCACTGATTTTTGATCGACCGTCTTTGTATCCTGGATGAATGGGCACATAGACGATCTTCCCAAGATTGAGCGAGAGAGACAGCGAGCCATGTGACGTATCTCTGTTCCGTCCGGCTGTCCTCGATATTCTGATCCATGAGAAAATATGGCTCGAGCGGCATGTTTTAGTGGACGGTGGCACATTTTCTCACCGCGCGCGCAATCTGTCCACATCGAACCACAGTTGAAGCGGTACTCATAGCATAGACCGCAGGGCGGTTCAACCGAGGCTATGGCATGCTCCTTCCTTGCGCTGATGCTCCGGGTGCTCGTGGGCATCGTAATACATGAGCAGCGATGTTTGAGCAACCGTCTTTGGACACCGTGGCGCACGTACTACACGGTACATGTGTATGGCATACGCTCATATCGGGAAAGCAGATGTGAAAGAGTCCTGTCGATGTACGTTTCCATTGCGGCATAGATTGTAAGGAACATATACCTGAATGTCCTCATGGCCAAACCAAGATATAGGGCGGACGAAAGAAGTATACAATGCGCGTAGCTGCCCGTCTGCAACCGAGTCCAACTTTCCGCAGAGTCTTGACCGGCCTGAAGTCTATCGCATGGATGTTCAGTCCGCGCCACCTCGTGCAGTTCCTCCACTTACGCCTACGTTTCCGCTGAGGCTGTCCCTCCTCTCTGCAACTCGCAATACGTTCTTGATGGTCCCGTTCGACTGCGTCTGAAGTTGAATGGGTGCATTGCGACGCTGCATCTTCCTTTCGACTGCGACCCAGTTCGATCAAGCTAACAGAAATGTGTGATTGATCTATCAGACAATGTGGTCATGTACGGGATGAGCCTTACCGACCTCAGTACCGCGTCCCGCTCTGCGAAGAGATCCACGGGTACAGGTATGTCTTCCTGTTTGATCGCCTCCGGAAGGTCGAACCATAGGTCGACCAAGGGGAGCAAATCGTGCCGTGACTCATAATTCCCCAACAATCCCGCTTTGAAGAGGTCCTGCAAGATGTTTCCCGTGGGAAACACCACGCTGTCGTTGCGACCGCCCTCTTCATTGGACGCAAAGTCTTCCGTCACGGTTGCTCCGTCTTCAGATTCTTCCTCTGGTACGTCGTCATAATCCAATCCGGCCCTGTTCTCTGAGTCGTCAGCGGCATATCGTGGCGGGAATAGCCACAGCCCCTTACTGCTCGTCCGATACATCAGAGGAATGGGTTGAAGGTGCACGTCCAAGTGTGACGTGCAGCTCGCGCGTTTGGGCCATACGTGCGAAGTCTTGATTCATGAAGTCCCATAGTTTCACTCGCGAGTGAGGGGGGAGTTTGAAAGCGGCGTCATTATTGAACTGTTCAGCGCGAGTTTGGATGCGCACGTCCATCTTGCAGGAGCTATCTGACCAGTGATAGCAATTACTGAAAGGAAACTGAGGAACTGTCTCGAGTGGCGTACGGCCACTCGGATGCGCGGTGTTGGGATATATTGGCGTGCACATGTCTGGCGTAGCTCCCCGTCGCTCGCTTGCAGGTCGCAGGCACGGGGCTATTGGGACGACCTCGAAGGGGTGCCATTCGTCGTCTGCAGTAGGGAGGTTGAGTCGCTGTGGCGCTTCAGCCGACGTACAATATGTCCACGAGGTTGAGGCGTACCAGCCTGAGATAGACCAGGTAGGTCTTCGTGGAGATCTTCCTGGCGGCTTCCTGTATGTCTGGGTAGTCGTACGCCGCCACGGAGTCGACGGGATGGATGCGGATGGCTGCATACGTAGATGCTGATGGGCCTGGTAATTGTCTATGACGCCTACTCGACGATAGTTGCGGTGCGCTACCGGGCATCGCGTAGGTGCGGAGAGGGGTGTAGCTCGCAGATTGGCGTTTATCCGCAAGATTGTCTCTCCTCTTTAAGCCTGGCATTAGATGCAGACTATGTACTTCTCTTACAAGTTCACGTCTTCACCCTGTCGCGCTCACACAGCATAATGGGCTCGTGCACTGTACAAATGCAATGATTGTTGGCTCAGAATGATGTCAGAGTGCTCAGAGTATGAGTCGCACCTGTCGGCTCCCGTGTTCGACTGATGTGTCGGTACCAGACCAGGATGTCGGGGAGAAGCGGGCAGCAGCGCGGTTTGCCGACGTACGGACTCCCCCAGGTTAGTGTCTAGCTGTATATACTCATCCAAGTTGGTAGAGGACTCGGAGCAGCAATGCAGCAGAGGGCAATGGAAGAACATGGAAGAGAGTGCGAAAAATAGTACTTACTTACTGGTAATGATTACAAGTTAGATCTGCTGCTTATCCTCATTAGCCACTTCCTTATCACCTAATAAGGATACCAAAGCGCCTAGCGATCGCGTTGTCCACTGCCTCTCCTTTCACGTTCTCCCACTACTCCTCAAGCTCAAGCTTACGAGTCTCTGCTATCAATTTCGAACTCTTGCTGGGCTTCTTTCCGTTTCTGCCACGCTGCGCCACTTATGATACTCACGAGATGGACCTCCGTGCATCGCGGTGAATCTGGGCGCAACAAGGCAGTGATCGCAAACTAATCGCTGCGGGAACTCAGTACTCAGTGCTCATGGGAAACGCTTGGAGCTGGGAAGATGCTGCTGTTGGACCATTGGCCGCGCTGGCATGGTGCAAGGTGAGCTTGATCTCGCACTCTGGCCTCGTAACCCGCCCATCCTTTCCTTTTCCCGGCGGGAGAAGCTCTCTTCAGCTTCGTTTCTGATGATACTGACACCGGGCATATATGAGTTATCGTCCTAGTGACTGTTCTCACCGCGCCCGCGCCGAGGACGCGGCGAGAACAGCATACGTACCCCTGCAGGCCGGCCGAGAGCTCTGTAGCATCGCCTACTACGGACGAATGTTCGACATGCCCGAGGGTCCGAGACACTGGCAGAGCAATCCCTCGCTGCGATATGGAACACCACACGTCCCTATCTTTCACTGAGCATGTTGCAGCGGTTCAACGTGTGCGTGTGCGTTGGGAGCCGCCGTTGCTTCAGCGACTCCCCGACATGTAGAGGGTCCACGGGGGTGTACCACGACCGTTTATACCGGGTGATCTTTTGAGGACCACTGTCGGGCATTCCGTCGCCGTAAGAATGACGGCAGAGTCTTGATATTTGAATTTGAAGCCACCGTGTGGTATACTACACGCTCGCGTACAACGCAGACTACTAAGGCCAAACTGGAATATAGGGCGGACGAAAGAAGTGCTGAGCGCTGCTACTGCTCGCCTCAACCTGAGGAGTCCCTCGTGTAGTGCTTCGGCCCAAAGGAGCATCAGATCGCCTTTTCCCGCGATACGTTGGCACTGACCTCGACGTCCTCTGCGTCTCCGGGGTTGTTGTTGATGCACCGACTGTGAGTGCTGTGTCTTTGATCGTGCTGCAGTCTCTTCTTGCTGACGGCGTTTGCCCTCTGCGATTAGGCTTAATGCTGAGTCAGTAGATTTGCGCATTGAACAACAGACAACGCCGACCTAACGATTGCATCCCGCTCCGCGAACAGCTCACCGGGCATGGGTATGTCTTCCTCCTTCATGTTCTCCGGAAGGTCCAGCCAGAGGTCCACTAACGGGAGCATGTCAAATTTATAAATTATCCCCGTAGTCGCCCAGCAGCCCAGCATCAATCAGGTCATCGATCAAGTCGTGGCTCGGTGGATCCACGACGTCGTACACGGAATCCTCGGACGCGGAAGCACTAGAAGAGTTCGTCTCTGTGGCGGAAATAGAGCTGGGCTCCTCCGGCAAGTCAGCTTTCGGTAAGTTCTTGCTGTTTACTGTGTCTCTGTTGTCGAATAAGTCAGCACACGCCGTGCAACTTCATGAATTAGTTGTACTGTACTTCTCCTCGATCACATCTTGCGTCTCTGTCGGAGTCGATCCAAGATCGGGCTGATCTGTCGATCCAACTTCGCGTGATTTGCGTGTCCTCTCCATGCATGCGTAGTCCCGATCCATATATCCCCAGAGTTTTACGCATGAACGAGGAGGCAGTGAGATGGAAACGTCGTCGTCGAACTTCTCGGGGCGAGCGCGAACGCGGACGTCCATCGTGCACTTCCCATCGGACCAGTGGTAACAGTTCCTGAAGGGAAACTGTGGCTCCGTCTCGAGTGGCTCGCGACCATTCGGATGACTGGTGTTCAGGCCGATGGGTATGCACATATCTGCTGTGGCGCCATGCTCCTCGTCTACGCGGCGAAGATTCGGAGCTATAGGGACTATCTCGTACGGAATCCACGGCCTGTCAGGCATCGGAAGCACCAGTCTCCAAAGGGGGAGCATTAGCCGTGCATCGGAACTGCAGCGAAGCACGGGAACATGCCATTGAGAGGAAGACCAGATACTTCTTTGTGTGCATGTTCCTAGCCGTCTCCTGTATGTCGGGATAGTCGAGTCTTTCCGTCGAGCCCTTGGGGTCTATGCGAATGACGGCGTAAGTGCTGGACAATGGTGCGAATCTCGGTGGCATTGCTAGGACCGTATGATGTTGTCAGTGCTAGAGCCGCCCTGTTTTGTGACAATCGTCACGGTGATTCAAG
Source organism: Sanghuangporus lonicericola (assembly GCA_016618145.1). NCBI lineage: Eukaryota > Fungi > Basidiomycota > Agaricomycetes > Hymenochaetales > Hymenochaetaceae > Sanghuangporus > Sanghuangporus lonicericola. The sequence continues at coordinate 16,106 of WJSG01024173.1, read as the reverse complement.
ATGAGGATGAATTTGGGAGAATGGTCGCGTCGATGCGGAAGAGAAGTCGGGCGGAATGCCGGGCCCATGACTGGCTATATACTGGTCAGTGGTATGGTACCTCGCCTTGGATTTTTACTGCTCCATTCTGCAGAAAAGACACATCTACGCATGCTTAGTGAACAGACGTCTGTTCGACGTCAACATCAAATTGTGTGCATACTCCGCCATCCAGCCGAATCGTTCTTGACATAATGTGATAGGCGCGTTCACGTCCTACCATCGGCGCACGCGAGGATACGTAGTCGCTCCTGTCATCTTCTCCCTGTAGCTCATAAGTGAAGTCTTTGGACCCGATGTGTACAGTACATGAGGTCGTCATGGCCACAGCAGAAGATACGGCGGCCGTATCAGGTATAAGATTCGAGCTATCATCGCCTTGATCCCTGCTCGCGCTTTGCGAAGTGCTTTTCCTGGCTGGAATCCTGTCAATAGAGCCGTCAGTAGTGTTCTCGCAGAGACGCTTTTTTTACTTACTGCGACGCTTTGCATCTGCTTCAAGCTCAGGGTACCGCTCCAGTTTGGGCTCCACGATGCCCTCTACATCGCCCGCTGCTTCCTGCTCCCGCACCCGCCTCGCGGCCTCCTCCACGTGCCGGCGCCTGCCCTCCATAATCAGCCTGTCAGACCGGCGTTGCGAACCATCGCGAATAATTAGTGTCGCATGAGTACTCAGCGACAATGAACTCACTTCACCACGGCATCACGTTCCTTGAATAACTCCTTGGGGTCCGGTATGTCCTGTTGCTTGAGAGTTGCTGGGAGATCGAGCCACAAGTCGACGAGGGGATAGACCTCCTGATCATCTCCGAAGCTGCCGAAGATGCCCGCGCTGAGCACATCCTGGATGACCTCGCCCAGCGTGACGGACTCATGATCGGAGTGTACGTCGCGATCCGATACCACGCTGCTAGCCGCATCAGTCTCCCTCAACGAGGTGTCATTCTCGGGTGTAACTGTGGTATTTCTGAGCTATGTAAATTGCGTCGGGGGGAACATGACATACCATCCACGCTCTCCGCTAGGGCGGGCACCGGTCTAGATGTCATGGTATCTGCTTGGTCACCGGTGACCGGGGCATCTTCGAGGCTGTCTGTTCTTGCAAGTTCCGCAAGGACAACTGGGCGGTCCGAGTACGAGTGCTGCGCTGCGCGCATTTGCTGCATGCGTGCGAAGTCTTGGCCCATGTACTGTCGAAGCTTCATGCGCGATTCCGCGGTTAGCTTGATGGCTATGTCTTCGTCGAACTCCTCTGCACGCGCACGCACGCGTACATCCATTCGAAGACTGTCGTCAGACCAGTGGTAGCAGTTGTTGTAGGGAAACGTCCCCTCTGTCTCCAAAGGTTCGCGCCCATTGGGATGGGCGGTGTTGGGAAATATAGGTATGCACATATCTGCGGTTGCTGCGCGCTTTTCGTCTATCGGGGGTAGCGAAGTCGGGATGGGTATAATGTCGAATGCATACCAAGGTCTTCCCGGAATGGGGAGGTTGAGATTCTGTGACTAAGCGTCAGTGCCGTTCACGAAGAGGAACACGAAATATCTCTGACCATCTTCAGAAACACCAGATAAGTCTTCGTCGGTACTTCTTTTGCAGCTTGCTGTATATCCGGATAGTCGTAGCGCTCCACGGTTCCCAGAGGATCTATGCGAATAGCGGCATATCTGCCTGGTAAGGGAGCGAACATGAGATTCATGGTACTAGCCGAGAAGAAACGACAGATTGTCAGCCGAACGGAGGAATGAGCTGTCGAGTATGCCAACAGTCTGAAGGTGAGGGGAAAGTGCGGTCTCCTGCATCCGTTGGCATGCATTCTGCATGTATGGCCCAATTTGTTCTTGTGGATCCCAAGCGCTCAGCGCTCGCACCCGTCATTTCTTCCATAGAACCATCACCGCGCGCTCTAACGTAAGTATCGCGCCTGAAACCACCGGTATCAGTACAGCCTTACTCCTGAGCCTCACACGCAGAGTCATCGAAGCTATAAAACAAACCGGGGTCACTCGCAACAGGCTTGCTACTCATGCCGTCGCGCGCTCACCCCTCGGATTCGAACTTGAAGTCGCACACCGGCCACCTTTACATCTCCCTGACCTATGAGTCCGTTCATCTGTCGGACATGTACTGACCCGTCATACGGAGATGTGACCTTCCCCTTCGATGGCTTTCATGCGGGGGGAGTGTACTCCGTGAAGGAGTCTGTGTATGCCCCTTACACGCGCATCTTCATGGACCAAGCCACAGGCGGGCCTACACAGTGGGCCCTCTCCCAGGGTGTCGAGGCCAGAGTCGTGAAGCGTTCGTCAAAGAGACCCTGTGCCATGATGGAGACCGTCGAAGATCCTAGGAAGTCACAGGTGTACGTCTACCTCATGGCCACCTACAAGAGCATGGACATCCACAAACTTCCATGGCTCTTCCGATTCTTCTCCTTCCCCGTCTCCCCCAATTACCAGACCCACGACATGAACATGGATGGTGTTCATTTCCACAGCATGCCCGAATGGGCCGACCACCGTCCTCAGTGGATCATCATCATCCCTATCCGAACATTCGGGATCCACGCCAACACTCCCCCATGGCCCCCCTCCAGGACAGCGCGGGCGATGGGCGTGGGTCCATACAGTTTTGGATTAAGCACCATGGCCTCCATCGATAAACTCTACCATACTCGGATTCAGGAGTGGCAGGAGAGGTGCAAGGAGCCGGATTTCCTGCCAGTTCAAGCGGAGCTTTTAAACGTAAGGAGGTCAGTTCCTGCGGCGACGAGATTCTCCTAAGTATTGATGTCATCAGAAACATGAAGAAGAGGATAGGAAGCGACAGGCAGAAGCAGTACGCATTTGACTTTCATTCCTCCGAGCCAGCTGCTGTTACATTCTGACTTACATACAATTCATCAGTCGTCGTACGGTAGCCAAGTCTCAGTTCAAACAACGGGGACAGCGAAGTTCTCTACTAGAACCAATACGTTCACCCCATCCAATATGGTGCCCATCCTTGAGAACGAGACGCTTGATGAGCCGCTCGGTGACTCGACCTCACAGGTGAGAAATGCCTTTCATGCATGTCCGCACCAAAGCTCATTTGAATCTTCACCGCTTCAGCGTACTCGTCCACCCCTTAGGTCCTCCACTCTCACGAACGCACCGAGCGGCTCCAGTCGGACTTCGCCGTACCCGTCAGTCAAGCCCGTCTCACGAACGTCCTTTGCCTCGCTCGAACGAGATATTGCCTCCGCGGTATGCTAGGTGCCTTATGACCCTCCAGGCTGCTTGCTCACATACATTCTAGGAGATACGCACACCCACGGATCACGCGGTATCGGTCAAGAGTCCTCAACATACTCAATCCCGGAGAGGTGCCAGATGGAGAAGCGCGAAGGCGGTGATGGCTCGGGTTGTTCCTACATCGCTGAGGAAGTCATCAAAGGACTCTGCTTGAGGAACAGAGTGGCGGAAGGCTGAGTGACATCGATGTGAATACGTATCCATTCACTGGACAGTACGGTGCCCTTGTAACGTTATGTCCAGGCTGGAAACAATGACAGACGGACAGATGTGCGAAACGTGACACAGTTGGAACATACAGGAAGTTCAGAACAACGCAGATCACTCACAAATACTAGAACAGATATCGTAGCTCAGGAGCCACATACGAATCAAACATTCATAATGATAGCAACATACAGGACAAGACTTCCTAGCTTGCGTCCTTCGCCTGTAAGAGCGGTCGCAGAAGGGGCATGAGCATCGAACGAAACCTGCGCGAGAAACTCGACTGGGATTGTCGATGCTGACGGTCACCTTTAATCGAGGTCAGACGAGTACAATGGTGACCATGGTAAGATATCGTACCTCGGTACCCGTCCGGCCGTATTGGTGCCCCCATACCAGCCGATTCTTTGAGTCGCAAATTGTCTTGCAATGTTTGTGCTGCAGCCTGCGCCTTCTCCGCTAATGCCCGTCGCGCAACCCCGCGCCTGATGATTCTGGGAACGCTCAGCCAGAACGTCACACAACGGACGAGCAGTTTACTCACAGACGGATAGCCCGAGCCTCCTCTTCAAGGTCCATCGGACTCGGTATCGCCTCCTCGCCCGGGAACTGGTTCGCGATGTCGAGCCACGCATCAACCAGTGGGATGAGTCCGTTAGCCGGATCAGGATCCCACCCAAAGATGTCCTCGGTGGCGAGGGAGTCGATGGACGTAACCGACGAGGGAAGCGATGCTGATGTGCTAGCCTTGGAGTCGGTGCGAGAACTCGAAGACTCAGAGCTCCCGGTACCCTGGACAGAGCGAGCGGACGACGCCGCATCGCTCTCGGGCGGACTCGATGTCGTCACGCCGCTCTCCTCGGCCATGCGGAGATAGGTCTCGGAGAGTTCATCGGGACGGAGAGAGTCAACCTCGTTGCCTGTCTGTGACTCCGACGGCAGCGCGGGCGGCGGATTGGTGCTGCTGGACGAGGCAGCGGATGCTGGCAGAGGTGCTTGTGCGGCCGCTTCGCGCTTCTGCCGGAGGAACGCACGGATCCGCTTGTAGTCCGCGCGGAAGCCCTTGTTCAGAACGAAGTCCTCCTCCAGAGACAGGCGAATCGCGCCCGCGTGGTCCACGCCGCCCTTGTGTACGCGGACACGCACAGTCATGTCGTTCTTGATCCAGTGGTAGCAGTTGTGGAAGGGGAAGGGAGGCGTGGGATGTACTGGCTTGCGCTCACCGGTGTAGTGCGTGTTCTCGGCAATAGGGATGACCATGTCTGGTGTGATCCCGCGGGATTCGTCTGCCGGACGGAGCGCTGTACCGATAGGCTTGATGTCGTAGCGACACCATCTGCTGGTAGGCAGCGGGAGCTCCGCAGGCTACGATGAACATAGATCAGAGGTTGCGGTGACTAGACTAGGTTGACAGGAGTTACCTGGAACATATACACGAGGTACTTCTTCGTCTGCTTAGACAACATCTCCGCCTCCGCCACGGCGGTATCATCGAGTCCGAGGTCTTTCGCCATAGCCGCGGGGTCCATCCGTATCGCAGCATAGTAATGAGGAAGAGGCGCAATTGCTATTGTGTCCGACATGCCGAGAATGATGAGCGCCGCCGCTGGAGGAACGAGTGCAGGCAGGTGCGAGGTGCTGCGGCAGGATAGGAAGTTCGTAGGAGCAAGCAGAGACGAGATGCTGAGTGGTGGACGTTTGCGGTTGAGATAGGGAGGTCCAGGTACCAGAGTAAAGGGTCCTTTGGCGGAAAGATGCCCAACTATGAGTCATGATGCTATTGAGCAACCGTGGGTAGCGCTTCCATATTCACCTCAAATTCCGGAACACAGCACTTCCGGCGCTGCGGCGACCAGGCGGTCCGTTGTGGTCATCTCAGTCAACTTCAACGGCGGGCATGGGAATGAGAAGCTGTTGAATACGGCATCACGAGTCTTCAATGTTGTTGCGCACCGCGACCCGACCCGTCCTCGTCTTGTCCTCCCCATACCGCCCGTGATGCCAGGCGCACCCGCTCCCCCACCAAGTCGCGACGAGACTTGCCCATCATGCACCGAGCCTTCTGTCGCCCTCTTCCCATGCGATCCCGATGACGACGACTACGTGACTGGCGACATCGTCATCATGCACGAATCCGTCCATACCCCCATCGACTTGATCTTCGCCGCGTCGACCCAGTCAAAGAGCGGGCTCGCGCCAGCACCAGTACCTTCGACAGCCAGTCGCAGCACAAACTCCAGAAAGCTGAAGCAAAGGCCGGCGATCGTCTGTAACGATGATAGCCTGGACCGGGACGAAGCTTCTCTGGACGTCAATACAACTATGGCATGCTTGATGGCCTCACTCGAGGGCCTTAGCACATACGACGACCTGCCAGATATCCTCAAAGATCACTTCGCGTTGCCCGTGTCTCCTCACTGCGAGATCAGAGAAGGTGTTCCTCACCTGCACACCTCCCCAGAGTGGCTGAAGAAACATATATGGCTCATAGCGTCTCCGTACAAGTCGTCCGGAAACGTGCTGGGCCGGTGGCAATGGGAAGACCAGGACGGAACCCGTGATGACCACCAGTCGTTCCGAGTGCACGACAAGGAGTTCATCAAGTTGAAAGCGGTATGCGAGGAGAGGATGAGGAAGTGGATGAAGCTGTGCGTCACAGACGAGATGTACATTGCTGCGTGTAAGCAACAATACGATGTGAGTGACAGCCTGTTCGACACGCGCGCCTGGCCAGGCTTACAGATGCGAGTCGTAGATCTTCAGGAAGCCCCAAGAATGGCAAAAGCACCTGATGACTCAGTCAGTACGTGTGAGAGGAACACTAGACCTCGGAGTTGAGCTGACCTCGATGTTATTCCCAGTGGGTAGAGCAAGCGAATGACAGCAACGACAGTGGCTATACCACCGGGCTGAATGAACAGCAAGCCCACATGTCTCCTGAGTCAAATAAAGAGAACGCACAAACGGTGAGTTCGTACAACTACACAATGCAGTGGCCCCGAGAGCGACGCTCACCAGTACGGATCAACGCGGCAGACCTCTTCCAGCTCAACCAAGACAGCACCGGAGGAGACGAGTAAATCGGAACAACTGCCAGGAGACATCGTCAGTAGCATACTCGCGCAGCCTGCTTAGTTACCTGGAGATTGCCACTCACATTCCTGTACCAGGTGAAGCCTATGGCCGAGCGCATTCGAGGAGTCTTCCGGCGCCGCGGCAAGGGTAGAGGCAAAGCCCCGCGAACCTCGCCTGCTGGACAGAGCGACAGCAAGAGAGATGTGAGTACTACCGGAATACAACATACCAGTGAAGCGTCCTTACGTGCATTCGTTCCAGACAGTAGATGAGGCCAGAGAGGGGAATGGGCGAGCCGCCAAGAAGGCGAAGTGGAGGCGAGGCTTCGGACGAAGCAGGGGTTCACATGTCTAGAGCATATCATGACTCAAGCCAGAAACAATTCACAGATCTTCTCATCCACTCACTGTCGCAATGGCTGCAATGAACGTCCCGAGACATCCTGGGACAATGCTGGGAGGTGAAGTTGTAAGCGCTGACGGAAGTAGGTGAGCCGGCCCGGAACTATCCGCTGCGCAGGCCTCCAGCGCGCAACAACATTGAAGCCGCTCCTTGTCCTCTTCCCTCTTTCTTCCTATCCTAGCTGCGCGCCCGGTCCAGCTGCGGCCCATGCATCACGGTCTTCTGAAGTCTCTGATGCTCACGCTACGCAAATGCAACCTCGCTCAACCTCGCTAGCTGTGTCGGAAGGCCTGTAATCGTGCAAGACTTCGCCCTCTCGACAATCTGATATATCGACACGGTCACACGCATAGGATGGAAGGAGGGCCACCAGTACGTACACAAGAGGGTATAGACGGCGCAGGCCGGACATGCGAAGAAGACCGACTCGCGTCTCCCCGTCCTCTCCGGACAGTCTACGTACGTGCGGATTACGGTGAGGTCTTCTGTGGATCTTTTTTCTGATAGGCTTATATCCCCATGCCCGCTTCCGTTCCATCGCCCTTGTTATCGTGCATCTTTCTCTCATGACAGGGACCATCGCCGTCGCTCCTACATGACCACGTGGCGGGTTTCTCCTTGCGCTGGCCTAGATCAAGCTGTACATATGTGTCAAAAGACTCGTCACCCGCGCCCCGTCCTGCGAAGAGATTTGCGGGCATTGGTACGTTCCACTTTTTGGTGATGAACAGCGGAAGAGCAAGTAGCAGATCGGCCACGCGGAGGATCAGCTTAGCAGGATCTGGGACTGCACTCTCCGGGCTGTGGGCCATTCGTCGACGACACGCCAGATATATCGCCTGCCGCTCATCGTCATCGAATGTCTCTCAGCTCGACATCGAATGGCGATGCATCCTCATAGGTTGTCCAAGCCGTTCTTCCGAGCCAGCTGCTGAGCCATAATTCGTGAACGCAAGCTTCGTGCGCAGCCCACCAGTCTTTGGTGTCCGCCATGCGAGCGAAGTCCCCATGCTCTACGTTCGGTGCCTCACACGCGAGTGGGTGCTAGCACGATGGCTATCCCATTTTCGCATCGCTCAGGCCTGGTGCGCATGGAGCCGTCAGAACAGTGGTACGAAAACTGCGGATGCATCTTGAGTGGCTCGCGGTCGCTCGGATGGGCCGTGTTGGAATATATCGGTGTGCACGCGTCGGGTGTGGCTCCCCGCTGTTAGTCCGCCGGACGCAGACACGGGGCAATCAGGACTCCAGAGGGGTGGTATGCGTCATCGGGAGTGGGCGGATTCAGTCGCTGTGGCGTGTCACGCGATGCGTCGTATATTTTCAGAACTTTCGGACGTACACACCGCCGGAGGACGAGGACGAGAGCGAAGAGACGCAGGCCGACGCGGAGTTCGGGAGTCAGTGTGCCGTCACGGTTGACGCATATTGGTCTGAGATCTCAGACTAGAAAGGTATTCGTGGAGATTCTCCTGTGTCCTGTATGTTTGTGTAGGGTTTCAGCGGCAGCGGCGAAGGGCTGAATGCAGATGGCCGCGACAATGGGGCTAATGATTGTCTCGTGCGCGCAATTGTCCACTCCCTATCGGTCATCATTTGGAAGGATATGGTTTGCACAGTGGCGTCGGTACAAACTTTACTCGTCTCCCCCAAACCTGATTATCAATTAGACGTACCTCTCTTGCTCAAGGAAATACACGTCTTCAAATCACACCATCTCCTGACGCGCTCGCATAGCAATATGCGTGTTTGAATCTCACTCCTGCGTTGTACAACTGAAACGGCTTATCGGAATGATTAGGAAACGGGTATCCTGGGGAGCTGGTATTGACCCGTAGTTGTCTGTCATGGCGGCGTTGGATACTACAGTATGCATGAGAGGTCCTATTGTCAAGCGGGAATGTATGGAGGACGGAAGAAGTGTGCAATACGAGCGCTCATGTCGTTCAGTCCATCGCGTGCTCCTTGTAACAGTCTCTTTGGTTTCAGTCCTAAGAAACGAGAATTGAGCTTGCGCAGACTGAAGTCCAAGGTGAACGACTCGCACCTTCACATCTACTGCGCTTTTGCACTATGGGTTCTGCCTCAGGTACTGCTGACTCGGCTGGCTGCCTCGCGGCTTCTTCATCGCGACGGCGTTGCCCTTCAAGAATCAGCCTAGGCCGTCTGTAATCAGTCCGACAAGAACCCTGGAGAGACAACCGGAGTGGCACAGACCTGTTCAGTCCGTCTCTTTCTTTGAACAGACCGAGAGGGTTGGGGATCTCGTCCTGCTTCAAATGCGCGGGGAGGTCGTACCATAGGTCAACAAGCGGGTACAGCTCAGTCTTCCGTCTGGATTCCTCGAGGCGCCTTTTCACAGACATCCATATCTCCATCTCCTCCGCTTTCGATCTTGTCACTGGTTCGTGACTCGCGCCATCGGCATCATGTGACTCGCCAATGGAGTCAATGTCAGCGCTCTGGGTTGTATCACTGTCCAGCAACGCTTCCGACGGTGCGGGAGCACGGCGGGGTGATTCCGAGCTTCCTTCTGGATCGATGTGTCCCTCGACCTCGTGACCGGACTCCGTCGAAGACTCTGAGACCTCATGCGACGACGAGACGCACGCTGGCTGCGCTTGTACGGGCTGTGAATGTCCTTCCCTAATGGCCCTCATGCGAGCGTAGTCCTCTCGCACGAACCGCACACTCTTCGTTCGCTCCGCCGGTGCAAGCTTGTAGGACAGGTCGTCGTCAAACCCGTCTGGAGACGGGCGGACGCGCACGTCCATGGCGAGCCGGTGGTTCGTCCAGTGGTAGCAGTTGTCGAAGGGAAACTCCGGCTCGGTCCGCACTCCCTCGCGCTCTCGCGGGTGTCCGGTATTTGGGTGTATGGGGATGCACATGTCGGGGGTGGCGCCTCGCTCTTCGTCTGCTGGCCGGAGGCACGGAGCGACCGGGATGATGGAGTACGAGTTCCACGGTAAGTCTGGCCACGGGATACCTAGAGCCTGGATGGTTTTGGCGAGTTCTACGTGACAACAACGAGAGCCAAATGATGCAGGCAAGCTCACCATATCCACGAAAACGACATAGGTCCTGGTCTGCATTCGACGGGCCGCTTCCTGTATATCAGGATAGTCGTATGCTTGTACTGCGGCCACCGGGTCTATTCGGATTGCCGCACATCTGCTGACCATGGATGCAAAGAAGCAGTTCGACTTTGATTGGGATGGCGCGTCGGCGGCGTCGCACATGGTTGGCAGGGGCTGTGCGGAAGAGAGCTCAGATCGAGTGTTAACGTTCATTCCACAGTCGGCTGATTATATACTGGCTGGCAGTACGGGTGTTGGAATGTAGACTGCTCTGGCCCGACTTGTCTGCTCATTACACACCGCCCATCTACGCATTGTTATGAACAGGCTGAGAGAAAAAACATCCCATCATTATCATCGAGGACACGGTACGAGATTGCATGCATACCGTGCCATACAGATCAAAAACGCTCGAATCCACTATGACGGACTGTCAAGGACACAGGGAATGTATGACGGGCGGAATACATGCAGGATACGCGCCCGGAGTCTACGAATCAGCTCGAAGAGACGTGATTCTGCATGAATTACCGCTCAGTGTTACGATCACGAGTGAGACGAAGATCGCTCACTGCTAGGCTTGCGTTTCGACGCCGGATCCTGCGTGTCATCGTTCTCAGAAATCGCCTCGCTCGAGGTGTGAGACGCGCTCGAGATGGACGCCGGACTCTTCGGTCGAGGCGGCGGACCAAACGCACTGAGGTCAAGATGGGGCAGGGTTGGATCGCGAGCGCGAGCCCCATGAATGATCCTGCGTTCAGTATCAGCTGATGCATGACGCTCAGAGGGCGGTAGCGAACGTACCTCGATACCTCGTAACACTCCCTGTAAAAGTCCATAGGGCTGCCGTGATGTGCCCGCTCAGGTCAAGCCACAGGTCTACGAGTGGGAGAAGCTCGGGATTGTGGCTGGGAGCCCCGAACACGCCGCCAAGACCGATGATCCCGTCAACAGTGTCGGCGGACAGACTGCTCCGAACAGAGGACGAGTCCGAACTTGCATGGTCTGGTCCCTGTTCCGCGTCGGCGCATTCTGACCCCTCCCGTTGTGCATGAGCCTCGGCTGGGAAGCCCGAAGCTGAGCGATCGGACGGAGGATCCTGTGGAGGTGAAGCTGTACCTGTGGCTGAAGCTCCCACCATGGAGTCCTCCACTCCTGATTTCGTATGGGCGAAGAGCACGAGCTGTCGTTCCCGGCGAGCATCCTCGCAATCCGCGATGTCCATGTTCCAGTAGGACCTCATCCTGACGCGCTCTTCGGGTGGCAGCCTGACAGCGTCGTCGGTGTTGAAGCCTCCGTGCCTTGCGCGTACCCGGACATCGGCGTTCACGGACACCCAATGGTAGCAACTCGGGAAGGGGAAAGGCGGGTCCGTTCGCAGAGGCTCGCGGCCGAGAGGGTGGCGCTCGTTTGGCGCGATAGGGAGACACATCTCGGGAGTCGTACCCCGCTCCTCATCGGCTTTGCGCAGAGTTGTCGCAAGGAGACAGATGGAGAACGAGTACCAGGGCTTTCCCGGAAATGGAAGGGAAAGGTCCTGAGGAGCGAGGGGACGTTAGCGGCTCAGAAGGACAACAAGGCTCGAGAGCAACACACCCGGTCTATGTACACCAAGTATGACTTTACTTCGACTGCTTCGGCAGCGCTCAGCGCCACTGGATCGTGCAGATGTTCGACCATAGCGACCGGGTCCATGCGTATGACCGCATAGCTCCCAGGACTTGGGCAGAATCGGACCGGCATATCGGAGTAAGGGAAAAGAGTGGGGCGAGGATAGTCTTCAACCGACGCTCTACGGAGAATGGTCCGAGTCTGTACTGGCCGGCCGCCAGGCTGATGTACGTCCGGCTTATAAGCGCCGCAGGTCTATTGTCTTCGCGAGGTGGCACATTGATGCTTCTGGCCCCGATGTCGCACATCCATGGGTGTTGAGAAGGCCCTAGCGGAGAAGAGATGCGAGCTTGATCAGCATATCTTCGGACTCGCAAGGAGAATCACAACACCGATCATCAACATCAGAGCTGGAGACTAACAATAGCTTACCATTCATAATAATCGGCTTCGTGGCAACGGGCATTGAGTGTATAGTAGGCTCGACAACAATCGCGATGAGGCATTTTTGGCGGAAATGATGATGCGGGAAAGCTAGCGAAGTTACGGATGCGCACAAGCCTCCGAGGATGCACCGTTGCAGATCTACAACGGAGGGGCTGCGGACGGCGTGGAATGAGCTGTCTTCCGAAGGTTTTCCACTAGCAATGACCACTGAGACGGAAGGACGCTCTTGGCAATGAACCGAAGAGCTGTGGCGAGCCTGGTCATTGCACGGAGAAATTGTGCATGCCGGGACGAGATATGGCAGAGGGCCGGTAGGTACCATCGGAAGGTGTAAGTCATCCCGGATAAGAGCCATGATATTCCGTATGCCTGCAGGCGGAGTCAGAGAAGCTTTGGAGCCTCAAGCGCAACGCAGGGAATAGTGACTCACGTTTCGGCTTCGGCTCCTGTTGCGGAGACAAAACTAGAACTGGACGAGATACCGACAGGGGTTGCATAGAAACTGGCGGAACGGGATGATGCTGGATGATGCCTGCCATGTTGCTTGCAGGGCCTTGTGTTTGAAGTCTTGCACCCTTCTTTCGCGCCAGCCAGAAGGCAGAATGGGTCTCCTCCTAGCTCAATAACGAGTAGATCAAACAACATGTAAAGGCCAAGGCGGGCATGAGGGTGATCTGATTGCTAGTGGTCGGCTGCCAAGTGGTGGTAGGAGAGGGTAGGAGTCATCGGCCGTTGTTGCTAGGCCGTATCAAGTAACTTAGACGCTTGCTGCCCACTCGGCCCGGGCGTTCCGCGGATCCGACCGTCAGCAACTTTGTCGTCAAATTTCCTCGTCCTCCTTTCATCCTACATACTCGACTCAACCTCTACAAATCCTTTGCTTGATGCTGATCTGGTTATATGCTCACCTACGCGAAAGTGATAGTCTGGAATATTCTTATCTGCTCCGTACTCTGCGCCCCCTACTCTGTGCCGGATTTCTATTCACCGACAAGATCTCTCTCGGTCTAGACACTCACTAGACAGGTCAAGACGCTGAGCTAAGCGGCTTGTGATGCGAAGAATGGGCCATGGTGGTGTACCGTGCGTAGTCTGGATGGGAGAGGACAGATATACTCGAGCTGTGCGAGACTTCTTGTAAGTGGCTGAATCAAAGTTCTCGGGATCAGCTTGAAGCCGCACGCGCAAGCTGAGACATACAATCAGCGCAGGGGAGGAATGAAGCCGCTCGAAGTGACGGAGCGTCGCCCTTTGATCTTCGCGCTCGTTGGACGAAGGAACAGGATCATCCACGGACCGGAGGGACAATTCGGACAGACGGAAGAGACATCCTCGTAATCACTCGGTCTGCCTCACTCCGCGGTAAGTCTTCTTCATTGTTGCGTTTCTCCTTCCTGTCTGTACATGTTCCTCTATCCGACGCTCGTTTAAAATACTTAGCTAGAGGTTGTGTCACCTCCTGGACGTTCTGCACGAGTGCGATTCCGTCTCACGCATGGCTATGCTCTCGAGGAGTTCATTGAAGCAACAAGGTTCTGTCTCTGACTCATGGTATTCACCAAAGCCTCTTCGATGCTGCGATCGATACCGCTCAGTGCACTTCTGGACTGCACCCCGATTGCAATAGCAACCCTTGCTCTATCTCTCCACTTGTCGTCCTTCAGGATCGGTGAGCGTTATCAGTCGCATTATATCCCCCTTCCTGTCTCCAACTCTGCCCTCAGATATCGCAAGCGGAATCTCGAGTCGACCTGGCTGTACGGCAGTTCCTGTCTACGTGGGCGCAAGCTACGCAAGCGGGCTCCCAGGGCCTAATCAAATATTCCACGTCCGCGTATCCCGTTGTGGAGAATCATCCTCGTTCGCCATGCAGCCCGAGAGCTGTCGTGTTCGCCCATAGCAGATGCAGGCACAGCGTCTCCCGCTATCGGGACGTTGTTCAACCGCTCTTCGACCAGTATCTCCTCCGAACAAGGGTGGTCCCGTCTGAGTACCCCGCCATGCTGCTCGACTACGTCCTTGTTCCTGACCATCCCTTGCACCACCCTTTCCGGATGTCTCGGAACTGCTAGCGTCGGGCAATGTCCAGTCATGATGCATGACGATCACCAGCTCGCCGTCTGCAGTACACAAGATGGTCTATACGTCGCGATATCTCACGTCTGGGCAGACAAACACGGCAGTAAAACTGAGGCCTGCCATGTCTCGCGCATCGCAACTCGGCTCGGCAGCTCGTTCCCGACGGAGCGTTCTGGATAGACGGGCTCTGCATCTCCAAGCTCCAGCATATTCGCAGGCGTGCGATTCAACTGATGGCGCATTCGTGCTCTCTGCTCCGCCATACCCCACTCGGAGCATCTGTGTCGCGGATCACGTCTTCTGCGTGGACGTACCCGGCATGGACCCTGCAGGAGGCGCTGTTGGCCGAATAACTCTTTTCGGGACGGACTGTACGGTAGCAGGCTTCGTGAAACTTGTACGGAGACCGATGCGATCTCATCATGCTTTCGTTCCATTCTCCTACCCCTCTATTCTTCCTCGAGCGCCGCGCGTCGGCCACCTATCATTTCCACGAGATCGTCAAACTGCTCAACCACCGCACGACAAGCAAGCCCGCGGACGAGACGCTCGCAGTAGCCGGGCTGCTTGGCGTAGATATGGCGAAGCTCCCGGCAGATGAGGACGCGGAAGCCCCCCTGGGGACGCTCCTCAACGCTATCGTCAACCATCATCTTCGGCGGCGGTCTTCGGATGCGACATACCAGTTCTCGTTGGGCACCACGGACGCTCAGCTTCACGGGTACGCTGGGAGCCAGGCTGGGCTATGCAACTTGCGCCTCCGACGGACTAACGACAGCTGCAGGATTCTCGGTCATCTCGTTCCCAAACCGTACGCCCTGCGGAGCTGACATAGAACACGACGAGAACGTCTCTGTCTGTATCGATCCATGGGCTCGTCCTTTGTTCTTTGCATCCCCAGCGAGCAGTCTGGCTACAAACCGCTCGCTTTCAACACCGTAATCGCCACTCCCAGATCGATGCAGACCCTCTCGAGTCGCACGTCTGACTCTCAGTACATGCCGGTGCTGTTTATATCGCTGCAGGGAAGTCTTCGCCGAAAATGCGAGAGGAGATGATTGGAGTTCTGTCTCGAAACTCTATGGCATGGACTAGAGCACAACCAAAGGTCGGCTCCGTGTAACATCGATTTACTTCCTCATGCTCACTCTGGAAATGGTAGCCGTTATCGTCGCCAAGCCCTTCAACATCCGCCTCTTCTTCTTTCCATCGCCCTCATCACCCGCAGCGGCAGCCTTCTGTGTCGTATACGAAGTCAGCCTTAATTTCGTTACGAGCATGTCATCAGTACTCACCTCTCCCATGTTCGCCTCCCGGACCTAGAGGTATAATAATCAGCGCTCAGACCGCGATGCGAAGCCACGACACCTACTGAATCCGCACTCGTGGTCTCTTGTGTGTCGCTGGCGGTAGATCCGGTACTCGCAGAAGACTCAGCTTCCGTCTCGTCCATTGACTGACCCCCAGGTGAGTAAGGTCTCTAATTGGCTTGAATTGGAAACGTACAGAGAGGTCCGCGAGTGCAGCGAAACGGTTTGCGTTCATCGAAGAGGTCGACTCCATTCTCGCATGGCGGTTCTTGCTCTTTGTAGTTGGGGAGGGCGACGTGATTGCATCCTTCTGCCTGCTCGAGCTTTGTTTGTTCACGCTCGAGGGCAGGGAGGTGCTCTGATAGCGTTGACCCACTGTCAGAAAGCAGAGTTGAGGAGAGGTGGAAGTGCGAACCGGAGGAGTCCTTTGAACTCGATAGTGGTAGTTCTGCCGCCATTTCTGAAGGCTTTTTGAGAGTGGGAGGTCGCTCCATCACAGGGAAGAACATACCTCGTAATCTTCTTTGTAGATCCTGAATGCATCCTCGTTGAGCGAACACTCATCT